>CM060464.1:3140000-3222500 GCA_030544235.1 Lepturacanthus savala
GTAGTAAAGTCCAGTATCACTGAGCTTGGTTTCATCAATACGCAGCACAAATGTCCCAGGTTCTTGTTCTGCTGTAATACGAGGAGTCTTACTAACATAATCAGAATCAAAATCAAATGTTCCACCCAAGGACTCTGGTACTTTTCCACCAACAAGTCTGAACCAGAACAAGGTGGTTGCCAGCTCAGATATCTGTCGGGGACATTTCAGAGTCACATCTTCTCCTACATCAACAGTCTCTGTCACAAAGATCTGATCGTCTGTAGATTCTGAAAAAAAAATAAACACAAATATTAGATTCTAAATTTCTGCCAGAAAATGGCTAAATAAATTATATTTGTCTGGAGTAAAGACCAAAAAAAACTTACGTCCAACTCTGAACATGAGCAGGAAATAAAACCCGAACAGCATTTTCTTGTTAGTTCCTGTACGACAGCAGTTAATTTAAGTCGTACCAGAAGAGGATTCAGCTTAAAGTAGTTATATGAAATGGGAGGGAACTATCTCAGAACAATCTGATTGGCTGCTTGTTACATTGGTGTTTCAGTGTCCAACCACAGTGGAAACATCACTTTCCAATACAAACACATGAAACAGCACGAACACAAAGCTTTTATTTCATGTTGCATGGTGGGTTTCTATTAGTGACACTGAACTCTAACACAGGAGATGTGAGCTACACAGACTTTTCACGTGGGAAAAAAATCAAAAGACATCATCACAAGCAACATATTCTTTATCTTAGAATATGTCTGGAAGTAAAACTACTCATTAAAGTTTAATAAAGATCATTGAAACAGCAAATAAACCACAAGACCATGACAGATTCTGACCATACTTCATCAACAACACACTACTTCCTGTACTGGTACTGGACTTTAGCAGTAAATATTACATCAGTACTGGCGACAAGTCAACATAATACTCGTGTAGGAGCTCAGCCTGCTGCTGAAACTCCTATAGAAGGTTTCACATGGAGGTCAGAAAGCTTTTCCCCAAGGATCTTCTCCAGTCACCTTTGACTGGGCCTTAAAACTGGTTTCCCACACGCAAAAAAAATCACCAAACTTTGCACAAAGGTCCAGTCACATGCCAGATTTGCTTATTCTCTCAGCAGGAGAAGGAACGTTTCATAGTTGGATCAGTGCTGTTTCATTTCTAGGTGAGTTGTCAAGGGTCTGAGTTGTGAGTAGCCCAGTTCTCGAGCTACTGCTGGGAAAACTATCTGACAACCAGTCCCTAGGTCTCAGTGCCTGGCCATCTGGCCACTGGTCGTAGGGAGGCAGCAACCTGGCTTCGAGGCCCGAAACTGCTCATGGGTCCGCAAAGCCTGGGTTGCTTGGATGGGCCGACAAAACCTCTGCTGTCCCTTTGGGTTTTCTGGTGGTCAAACCCTCCCTGAGGTGCAACCTTGGGCCTAGTCCTGTTAGGGACAGGCACACTCCTCTGGAGACTAGACAGCTGCTGATTAGTCTGCCGAGCCTGGACAGAACGTTCCAGTGGCTCAACTGCAGCCAATCCAAACAGCTACCCTGGTTACACTGGAACAGCACAAAGGATCCTCTTGCACTGTTCCAATAGTGATAACTCTGCAAGCCAGATGTGGCGTGAATCTGCTCCAGGATAGGCATCAGCCATACAAGATGAGTGCAAAAGCCCTGCAGTGAAACATTGCAGAGGCTTTGGATGGGGCCTGCTGCAGAGAAGCAGAGAGTTGCTGATATTCTCCATAGTCTGTGTCATATGCCATAAAGAGCAGGTCACTAGTCATCAGTGACCCTGCACTGGGGGCAAGTACACCTAGTATAGTACACCTAGGTGCCTCATTAGGACCCACTACAAAGGTGTCAATACACTGCTCAACCACTGGCATATGGCTAAGGCTGACTGCGGGACATCCTGCTGCAGGTAGGACAGAGCCAAATAGATAATGGTGCTCATGAAGTCATCCTCCACTCCCTTGAGAGAGGTGAGGGAGACCGAAGAAGTGCAGGACGCCTTGCCACTGTCCTTGGTAAAGTGTATACCTGAAGGATCCACTGAGATCCTGTCATCTAACTCAGTGGATGGCCTCAGGGGAAGTGCTGGATTACGTTGGCACACACCAGCTCTGGGCTGAAGGACCAAGAGAATTCCTTTACTCAGGCACTCAGCCGCCAGCTGGTCTACTTGGGGACCCAACCTGCCTCTTTTAGGCTTCTTCCTGGGGGGCACCCTTGGCAGCTGTGGCTTATCCAGTGGATGAGACTGGAAGCACCAGATCAGAGGGGGAAGGTCAGAAACACTGCCCATCTGCTGTTCCACCCCTTCCAGCCTGGCAACTTTCACTGCAGGGCAGAGGTCATCGCTGTCATAAGGCAGGAGAGGAGCCAGGCAGGCCCTGTAGCACCACCACCATCAACAGAAACAATGTAGAGACAAGCCAAGGAGGGTCAGCGAGAGTGAACACACCACAGCTTGAGACCCACTCACAGCTGCTGCTCTTCTCATAAGTTAGTAGCTATATGCCGGGAGCGCTTAAATCACCTCTCTTATGGAGATGGATCCACAGGCACCGTCACAGCCCCTCCTGGTAACCATGGGGCTGAGTCCCCAACAAGGTATGGAAGTGTCCTCAAGGTACTCCTAGCATCTCAAGAAGAATAAAGGAACAGATCCGCTCATGCAACTTGAAGATATAGGCTATCGGTGGACACATGGAGTCACAGGTCATCTTGTTGGTATAGGTACTTGAAGTGTGCATGGTTCATCCAATGCTTGAAGCATCACCACTTTGGTCAGGAGGGATGAAAGAGAGCTGTGATGGGGCTGTGAAAAATCAATAGAACAAAACTACTACTAACTACTTTCACCTGCCACAAAGATGTACAGAGAATGAGAGCTAGATTGATAAAGAGTAAACTGCAGCATTGACAAAAGCACAATTCTTTTTAAAGAACTACTTACTTTCATGGTCTTTGTGCTTTGTGATCTCTGCTTCTTTCTTTTCGTGCACCTTACATGCAAACAGATAAACACACATTCAGTCACCACTGGCCAACAAGTGACGCGTGGAAAGTTTTGTATTGTGGTTTCAGTGTAAGGTGTGAATTCAAAGAGGCCTTTCTTCCCCTCTGTTTTAGTCTCAGGAAGTTGGGCTTGTACTGCTGTTTCACCTCTTTATAAAAGACTTGTTGAATGATGTTAAATTATTGTAAATGGTATTTCTTCTGAGAGATGGTGTTATTCATTCATTGGTTCCATGATGGTCAGTTTGAACCATTTAAGTTTGCACGATTATGAAAATAAGTGTGATAATCTTGCTGAAGTCTGTTCCAACATGCATTTGTCCTTAAAATCCACATTTCAAACAATCACTTAAATAGTTTTATTAAAGTTAAACCTGCTTGAACCTCTTGCAGCTTTCCTTTTCTATTTTCTTGTTCACTACATATCCTGTTGAAGCCCACACTCTCACACTCAGGTCTATTCCGAGCAAGCAGCATCATTGGTTGGTCAAAAGGAAATGGCCGCCGCAGCTTTTGTCTGTGAGTGTAGCTGTTGCATGTGGTTTTGCAGACAGATATGCAGAATGCATGTACAAAGTGCTGTGAGACAACAACCTAATAACAACACCAGCCAGCTGTGAGTGAACAAAGAGGACATTCTGACAATAATTTGTCTTTTAGGTGGTGAAATAGAATCTATCCATTTCATTTGATTAGCTGCCTCATTACCTTTCATACAACATATCTTTACAATGTTCTTTATCAAAGAAAAGGAGTTCTCCACATGTCTTGGCTTTCTTTGAGGTTTTGACCATGTTTCCTCTGGCTTTACCCTGCAACTCCTCAAACCCACAGGCTGATGCCATTGACATTGTATTTCAAAAGTCTCTTTTTACTTTATTGTCCTAGGACCATTATCTAGTTTTTTGTAGTTTACACAAATGAAACACAAACTTTCATGCTTTGGTTCAAATTGAACTTTCAGATGCAATATGTTCTATACATATGTGCACAGGCCAGCTATCGAAGCTAAAACCATCAACTGAAATGGTTAAAGCGAAATACACTTGCTGAGGCTGTTGTTACTCTCCCCTGCAAACTAACCTCACTTCATATCCTGTTGATACCCACAGTCAGGTCTGTTCTGTGAAAACAGCCTTTGTGGTCGGTCAAAGGCAGAGAAGCAACTCATCTCCGCGTTGGTTGTTAGCATAGCTAGACAGACGTTTCACGTTGTTAGCATAGCTTGTGGTTTATCGTCATGCAAAATGCTTTTAAAACGGCAACACATAATCAAATACAAGTCTTAGAGGTTCACTTAATGCATTGACATTGCAACAAGGTAGAATAAGAGTGCTGCATGATGCTGTTTCATTACCAAAACGCACATGAACAGTATTTCTGTATTATCGGCTGATTGTGTAAATGAGTCTAAAGTTGAGAACAGAAAGGTGCTGGTGCAGTGACACTGCTGCAAGTGTTTATTATTGAGTCTTTACTGCTTCCTTGTTGAAAGTACTGATCATGTTGAGTGTCACAGGTGTCATGTTACATAAAAAGCAATGGTCTTATTCTTTTTTTCTGTTTACTTGCTTTAAACAAACACTTTAATTTAATCAACCAGAGCCCCTACATTCCACATCCACCTTACTGATTTTTCAGTGAAACCACTGAAATAATTTTGGTTGATGGTAGTAAGTTTTTGCATTTGGAAACTGGAGCCAAAATCAGACTCAGGAAATGCCACCATGAGACAGTCTGGGTTTAAAAGGGCAAAATGTTGGTGATTGGTGGCACCCAGCTGATGGCCCTGCAGCTAGCCGAGTGTGTGGGCACCACAGGAGGTGTGTGTGGCGGTTTCTGGCAACCCAGTGACTTAACAGGCCAGTTGGAGTCCAGATAAGACTGGAGGACGGCTAGAATGGGAACGACCATTCCAGAAGTTGGCCTTGTGCATTTTTACGCAGATGCTGTGAATGTCCGTTGCTTCCTGTCTTTCTATTTGCATGTAAATTAAGTTTTTAGCATGTGATTACTAAGGACGATTTGTATAATAGTTAGCAATATAACATATGTTCTGTCTTAATATAAGAATAAACACAGAAGCCTTTAGTTAAAAAACTGACATCAGCTTCTGGTAAAGTGGCCTCCTATAGGCAGGTTGTAGCAGCCATACTGCTGAGGAAGTAAATGAACCTGTTTATAAAGTTGACTTCACTGATGCATGAAAAGAAAAAGACGACACATCTGAAACAGTCATGAAAAAAGTTGATAATATCAACTAAGACAAAGCAACAGACAAAAATACACATACAACACATCTAAGAGACATTGGATCAGGTATTTGATCTATTTTGGAGGAAGTGCTCTTTCTGCCTTTCAGCCAATCAGAATGTTTTCCGCTCTAAAGACTTTGAGGGTTTTGTGACTGAACCTTTCATTTGTGGAGAAAGGCGTCAGTTGTGCAGCAGAACAAAGTTTTACCACAATGATCCTGACACTGGTTTATTTGATTCTTCTCTCTACAACATGTAAGTGCTACTTTTATTGTGATATTTTTATTTCTATCAGCAGATTCTCTACATTTATTGTTTTTATCTTGTGTATACATCAGGTTTTTGTCTCTTTTCTTCAGCTCTGGTTCAGACTACAGAGGTTCCTCAGCCGATGTCTCTGACTGTGGTTGAAGTTGGTGGGAATGTTACTTTGAGATGCTCAGTTTCCAAATCAGAAAATAGTCTTATTTGGTATAAGCAGTCTCTTGGATATATGTTTGAAACAGTTGCTAATGGAGTTTATAACAATCTAAAACTTCTTGGAGAATTTAACAATACACGTTTCATTTTTACCAAGAAGGATGATGATTATTTACTCACCATTATAAATGTAAGAAAAGAGGATGAAGCAACATACGTCTGTCTGAGTGGATCCAAGTACTTACCAACTTTGACTAATGGAACATTCTTGGCTGTGAACGGTAAATATTTGTATTGTATCTATGTAACTGTCAGTGATCACAACGTTTTCAAGTCATACAAATCATTTCGATGATTAATTCCTTTGAATGTCTTTTATTTTACTGATTTACACAGATCGTAATGAGCAGAAATCTTTCTACGTGAAACTAAATCCAGAGACTGAGTCGGTCCAGTCGGGCAAGTCAGAACCTCTCCAGTGTTCACTTCTCAACAGAAACAAAGAAAACCCAGATCAGAGTCCAGGTGAACACAGTGTGTTCTGGTTCAGAGCCGGATCAGGAGAATCTCATCCAAGCATCATTTACACTCAGAAGAACAGGAGTGATGATGGAGAGGAAAGGAGCTGCAGCTACAGTCTGTCCAAAACTATACAGGACTCCTCTGATACTGGGACTTACTACTGTGCTGTGGTCACATGTGGAGAGATCCTGTTTGGAGAAGGAACTAAAGTGGAGATAAGTAAGTCTTTACAGTCTGATTTAAACATAATTTAATCTATATTTATTATCCAGTTGACACATACACTGTGGTGTTCACTATTCCATGGTCATGAAGGTTGTGTAACTTTAAGGAAATAGAAAAATTGTTTCCACCACGATGTTTCTCTAATCAACTGTAATTTATGCATAAACCGAAAATGAATTCAAGTTTATCCAGTTGCTTTAGAACAGTGTTTAATTATTCGTATCAGCAGGATCCAGTAGATGAGATATTTGTGATAAGATATTTATTCCATCATCATGAAGGTTATGTAACTTAAAGGAAATAGAAACCAGGTTTCAACCATGATCTTCCCTAATGAACATTTTATTTTAACGACGTAATTGTGGAGTTTAGTTGTTAATTGTGAGGATGTGTTGGTCTTTTGTTTTTTTTAATATATTGTTCTACTTCCAGGACAACTAGACCCAGTTATCCTTGTGCTTGGAGTCCTGTTGACCTGCTGTGTGACCATTATTGCTGTTCTCATTTTCTACAAGAATCAAAGGAGAGTTTGTGACCATTGTAAAGGTAGGTTCATCAAATGTAGTAGTTCTGGGCTACTGTAGAAACATGGTGGGCTCTCTGAAGGGAGATTCACACCCATTAAGATAAAAAATGTCCCATTCTACAGTTATAAAAACATAAATTCCATTTCTCCCAAACCTGATCTGCTAGATGCTGCTAAATCTGACGTTTAAATTATACATCTTTATATTCTGGTTGTATTAGTTGGTTGAATTATGTCACAATTGTCAATTTCCAAAAAGAACAACCGAATGTTTTTATCAGTTTTGTCAGAGGTATATCATGGGTATAATGATGCTGAAAAGCCAAGAACTGAAATTAATAAAACAGAAGATACTTATTTTTTTTCATCAAGAGGATCAATGAGGGCTTCCCATAACCCTGAACATGACAAGTCCACAGTGGATCAGTCCAATGACCTGGTAAATATGCTTTAAAATTTGACACCTAGCATGAAATCGATGGATAAAACCATCGGAAGCAAGCAAGCTCCAAACACCACTCAGTCTCCAATAACACCAGAAAAGATGCTAAATTGATTCCTGGCGCACCCTTTTCACCTTTTTGTTTACCCCTTATTTGTTTTCATGCCTGTACACATCTCTAAACTTGAACACATCATTTTTTTTCTACAGGACGGTGCAGCAGAAGCAGAGAACTATGCAGCACTGGAATTTTCCAAAAGGAAACTGAAAAAACAGAAGAAGAAGAGAGAGTCCCCACAAGACTGTGTTTACGCTGCTGTGAGAGTCCAGCACCAAACCTCTCTATAGGCAGAGCATGGTATAAGGGAAAGGAAGTGTGAGGTTCTGCATAGTAGATGTTAAGGTCTATTCAAGGGGATAGAAATATAGATAGTTCCAGAATTTAGAGGATGACTGTGTAATTGTGTGCATGTGTTTACAGCTGAGATTTTGTTTGTCCTTTTCATTTCTTTGTTGTTACACTGGACTGAATAAATCATTTCATCTCATTCATCTGGAAGTCTGTGCATCACCTTCCAAACCGCCCTGGTCAGACGTCCTCACAATATAAAACACATGCCTGTGATATGACCAGTAGAAGATGTATAGAAACATCTGAGGAGGATGTTATGGGTGTTAATATAAGATGTGAAGCACATTTCAACCACTGGCCCTTCATGCAGCCCCTCTGTTCAGCCTCTAAAACAGGCCATTGTAGCTCCTGTGTCTTTAAGCCCCCCTTCCTATATACAGGTAAGTCACTACATATCCTGTTGAAGCCACTAGTCAAGTATGTTCAGAGGAAACAGCCTTGGTCAAAGGTAGAGAAACACCCTGTCACAGCTTTGATCTGATGACGTAGCTGCTGCATGTGGTTTATTTGTTGTTCTCAAGACTCTAATGCAAATTGTCTTCATGTAGAACTGCGAGAGAAAGAAGTGGAAAGTTGAGATGGATGATGTAATGTAATATGTAGGTAATGTAAAAACCACAAAGCTCACAGGAACACTTCAACGTGCTGTTCTCTGAACACCCCCCTTTTATGTAGAGAACATCCGTGTCATTCAGACGCAGATACACTTCACGTGTTGTATAGATATTCAGTGTAACCTTTGTGTTTTTGATGTTTTCACTTAAAACAGGACACATGCGCAAATACACGTAACAAGTAATCTCTAGTACACACTTAGTACTTGCTGAAATGGCTTTATTACATGCATTTATTACATGAAACTTTTATACTGCTCATTTCACAGGAAGGGTCAGGTCCCAACCACTTCTTTTTGTTTTTTTATCTGCAGGGGTTTCATTTTCTTGCAAAAACAAGGACAATAATCACAACCAAGCAGAGAGCCAACGCTATTCCCATCATGATAATAATCGGGTCCCAAACTTGTCCTTTTAAATTAGAAAAAAGTTCATGCAGACCTTAAACTTTTGCCTCATTAAACTTAATACTTCATCATTTTATAACAAGATAGGATATCATATAATTAACATTATTCTGTTCTGGCTGAAGGAGACATTGAACACCTGATTCCTGTTCACTGTTTCATTAACTATCAAAAGAGCGACGACAAAAATGTTCAGTAAATCAAAACCAAACATGTAGACATGACTACACAGTCATCCTTTACATTCTGGAACTGTCTCAATTCACATTTCTGTCCCATTGAATAGACCCTAACATCTACTATGCAGAACCTTACACTTCCTTTCCCTTATACCATGTTCTGCCTATAGAGAGGGGTGGTGCTGGACTCTCACAGCAGAGTAAACACAGTCTTGTGGGGACTCTCTCTTCTTCTTCTGGCTTTTCAGTTGAGTCCTTGTGGAAAAATCAAGTGGTGCATAGTTCTCTGCTTCTGCCTCACCGCCCTGCAAAATAAAAATGATGTGGTCAAGTTTAGAGATCAAATAAAGACAGTTTATCACCAAGGCATCTACTTGTTATCTAATTGTATAATATTAGACAAATTCTGACTTATGTTACCTTCTACGTCACATTTCTGGGTCGGACAATGATTGACTTTTCAAAAAAGGGAGGGCAGCCCAGACTTCCCTCTACCCAGCCAACCCCAAGATGGTTCCAGGCCAGCCGAGAGACATAGTCTTTCTAGCGTGTCCTGGGTCTTCCCCGGGGCCACCTCCCGGATGGATGTGCCTAGAAAACCAGGGATGAGTCCAGGAGGCTCCTTACTCGATGCCTGAGGCACCTCAGCTGGCTCCTCTCACCGAATAGGAGCAGCGGATCTACTCTAAGCTCCTCCCAATGCCAATCCACTCACTCTATGTAAGGGAGAGCTCAGCCACCCTATGAAGGAAACTCATTTTGGCTATGTATATTTACAAACTTGTCCTTTTGGTCACTACCCAAAACTCCAGCGAGCTGAAAACGACAGTTCAAAAAAGCAAACAGGACCAGGTCGTCCGTAGAAACCGCAGCCCCTCAATGTCCTGGCTGCACCGAGAAATTCTGTTCATAAAAGTTATGAACAGCGTCTGGATGGCCTGTTTCAGCAGGTCCAGAACCTCATGATCCGGAGCACCAAGGGACCCTGTTGAAACCCTATTTCAAGCCTACAAACCATATGTAGACTGGTTGGGCGAACACCTATGCACCCTCCAGGACCATGCTAAGGGTATAGAGCTGGTCCACAGTTTCACTACCAGGATGAAAACCATGCTCCTCCTGAAGTTCGACTATCTTATGGACCTTCCTCTCCAGGACTCCAGAATAGACCTTTCTTTGAAAACGGGAACCACTACCCTGGCCTGCCAGTCCAGAGGTACTGCCCCCAATGTCCATGCAATGTTGCAGAGGCGTGTCAACCAAGACAGCCCCATAGCATCTAAAGCCTTGAGGAATCTCATCCACCCCTGGGGATGGAATGGCCTTGCCATTGAGGAGCATTATGACCATCTACCATACAACATAATTATTTTATCATAGCAGCTTTACACATATACCACATATGAACCTTTGAAAGGTTGTGAGACTTTTCCAGACAGAGTCAGGAAATGACTTTATTCCAGTCAACCACTTCAACGTTTTTACCAATCAATTTGATAGCACGTGAAATATTTAAAAGCATATTTACCAGGTCTTTCGACTGATCCACTGTGGACTTGTCATGTTCAGGGTTATGAGAAGCCCTCATTGATCCTGTTGATGAAAAAAAAGAAGTGTACAGAGCAGGAATATGGTTACTGCTGTCTTTTATTTACTTCAATTCATGGCTTTACAGCGTCTAATGGATCAGAAATGGTTAAAAATGGAGTTATGTTTTTATAACTGTAGAATGGGACATTTTTGGGACCTTCAGAGAGCCCACCATGTTTCTACAGTAGCCCAGATCTACTACATTTGATGAACCTACCTTTACAATGTTCACAAACTCTCCTTTGATTCTTGCAGAAAATGAGAATGGCATTCACAGTCACAGAGCAGGTCAACAGGACTCCAAGCACAAGGATAACTGGGTCTAGTTGTTCTGGAAGTAGAAAAATATAAAGAACAAAAGACCAACACATCCTCATGTTGTGAGGGATGTCGTGGTGGAAACAATTTTAAATATAGATTCATTTATTTATTTTTAAATGTTTTATGGTGTGATGATGCTGGTCAGGTTTAATCACAAATTACAGTTGATTAGAGAAAGATCATGGTTGGAACCTGTTAAGTTACACAACCTTCATGACCATGGAATAGTGAACACCACAGTGTTTGTGTCAACTGGATAATAAATATAGATTAAATTATGTTTAAATCAGACTGTAAAGACTTACTTATCTCCACTTTAGTTCCTTCTCCAAACAGGATCTCTCCACATGTGACCACAGCACAGTAGTAAGTCCCAGTATCAGAGGAGTCCTGTATAGTTTTGGACAGACTGTAGCTGCAGCTCCTTTCCTCTCCATCATCACTCCTGTTCTTCTGAGTGTAAATGATGCTTGGATGAGATTCTCCTGATCCGGCTCTGAACCAGAACACACTGTGTTCACCTGGACTCTGATCTGGGTTTTCTTTGTTTCTGTTGAGAAGTGAACACTGGAGAGGTTCTGACTTGCCCGACTGGACCGACTCAGTCTCTGGATTTAGTTTCATGCTTAAAGATTTCTGCTCGTTACGATCTGTGTAAATCAGTAAAATAAAAGACATTCAAAGGAATTAATCATCGAAATGATTTGTATGAACGTTGTGATCATTGATAGTTACATCGATATAATACAAATATTTACCGTTTACAGCCAAGAATGTTCCATTAGTCAAAGTTGGTAAGTACTTGGCTCCACTCAGACAGAAGTATGTTGCTTCATCCTCTTTTCTTACATTTCTAATGGTGAGTAAATAATTATCATCCTTCTCGGATAAATAGAAATGTGAATTCTCAAATTGTCCAACAAGTTTTAGATTGTTATAAACTCCATTAGCAACTATTTCAAACTCATATCCAAGAGACTGCTTATACCAAACAAATTTATTTTCCGATTTGGAAACTGAGCATCTCAAAGTAACATTCCCACCAACTTCAACCACAGTCAGAGACATCGGCTGAGGAACCTCTGTAGTCTGAACCAGAGCTGAAGAAAAGAGACAAAAACCTGATGTATACACAAGATAAAAACAATAAATGTAGAGAATCTGCTGATAGAAATAAAAATATCACAATAAAAGTAGCACTTACATGTTGTAGTGAGAAGAATCAAATAAACCAGTGTCAGGATCATTGTGGTAAAACTCTGTTCTGCTGAACAACTGACGCCTTTCTCCACAAATGAAAGGTTCAGTCACGAAACCCTCAAAGTCTTTAGAGCGGAAAACATTCTGATTGGCTGAAAGGCAGAAAGAGCACTTCCTCCAAAATATAGAGCAAATACAAGATTCAGTGTTAACACGTTAGATGTGCTGTATGTGTATTGTTACCTGTTGCTTTACATTAGTTGATATTTTCTGATCTTTGATTTTCCGTCTTTTACTTTTCATGCATCAATAAACAGTTTCCTTTACAACCTGTAACCTTCAATACTGGTTAAATACAATAAATCCACAGGGTTTAGGGTAAATTATGAGTTTATTTCAGATAGATATTTACAGATCTATATACACTTTCCACTTCCTTCCTGCATAGTTCTACATGAAGACAATTACCTTAGTGTCTTTATAACAGCAAATAAACCACATGCAGCAGCTACATCATCAGACCAAAGCTGTGACACGGTGTTTTTCTACCTTTGACCAAGGCTGCTTCCTCTGAACATACTTGACTAGTGGCTTCAACAGGATATGTAGTGACTTACCTGTATATAGGAAGGGGGGCTTAAAGAGACAGGAGCTACAATGGCCTGTTTTAGAGGCTGAACAGAGGGGCTGCATGAAGGGCCAGTGGTTGAAATGTGCTTCACATCTTATATTAACACCCATAACATCCTCCTCAGTGTACATTTCCATATATCTTCTACTATTCATGTCACGTGCAGGTGTTTTTTTATTGTAGATATGTAGATATTGCATCAAAAACCAGACATTTGCAGCTAGAATAGTCATTTACACATTAGCAATGTATATAGTGTATTTCTGATCGGTTACATTTATTAAATTAGCCTTCTGATGCATTGTATCATTAGAACACTGGAGTGGTAGTTACTGGAAATGGGCCTCTATACACCTAAAGATGATATTTCACCAAAATACAGGCTTTGCATGGAAGGTGATGCACAGACTTCCAGATGAATGGGTGAATTTATTTATTCAGTCCAGTGTTACAACAAAAGAAATGAATGCAAAGAAATGTCATTTAACAGCTTAACTCAAGATAACAGATTTTCAGGCGTAAACACGCACACACGGCCGTCCTTTACGTTCTGGAACTATCTCAGCCTACATTTCTGACCCCTTGAATAGACCTTAACATCTACTATGCAGAACCTCACACTTCCTTTCCCTTATACCATGCTCTGCCTATAGAGAGGTTTGGTGCTGGACTCTCACAGCAGCGTAAACACAGTCTTGTGGGGACTCTCGCTTCTTCTTCTGGCTTCTCAGTTTCCTTGTGGAAAATTCCAGTGCTGCATAGTTCTCTGCTTCTGCTGCACCGTCCTGTAGAATAAAAATGATGTGTTCAAGTTCAGAGATTTCAGAATTTACAGACTATCATAATGCGATGTTATCTAATATAGTAATTGTACAACATAATTAAGTTTGAAAAACAGGTTTATTTAAATTTATGTTTATTGACAGAGGCAGGAATGACTTTAATCCATTCAACCACTTCAATGTTTTTACCTATTGATTTCATGCTAGGTGTCAAATTTAAAGGCATATTTACCAGGTCACTTGACTGATCCACTGTGGACTTGTCATGTACAGGGTTATGGGAAGCCCTCATTGATCCTGTTGATGAAAACAAATAGAATGGTTACTGCTGTGTCTTTTATTTTATTTACTTCAGTTTGTGGCTTTACAGCAGATCAGACATGGCTAAAAATGGAATTGTTATGCTTTTATAACCATTGTTTAACTTAATGGGTGTGGGTCTCCCTCCACAGAGCCCACCATGTTTCTACAGTAGCCCAGAACTACTACATTTGAGCAACCTACCTTTACAATGGTCACAAACTCTCCTTCGATGCATGTAGAAAATGAGAACAGCAATAATGGTCACACAGCAGGTCAACAGGACTCCAAGCACAAGGATAACTGGGTCTAGAGGAAAATATCAAAAGAGACCAACACATCTTTGCACTTAACAACCACATAACTCACTTTTACTAGTCAGTACTCGCCTCCCCTTCTGTTCGTAATTTACATGCCTCCTCTCAGACACATCATTCGCCAACATGGACGTTTTCACTGTTACGCCGATGATACTAAACTATACATCTCCACTAATCCATCAGTACCGTCATCCTTTCCACCATCACCAACTGCCTGTTAGACATCAAAACCTGGATGGATAACTTTATTATGGTCATTATGGACTCTACCCTCCCCTACCTTTCACACATAAATCGCATGTCTCAATTTGCATGTCTTCGTCCCTCCCTCTCCCAGACCACAGCTGAAATCCACATACAGACCTTTATCACCTCCAGACTCGACTACTGCAGTAAACGTCTCTTTGGTTTTCCTTCTACTCTTAGACAAAAAACAGAACTCTGCTGCCCAACTGCTCCGGGGACCACGTCACCCCATCCTCCAACAGCAACCTTACCTCTCTGACGTCTTCCTACAACCCTGACCCACCTGTCACCTCCTCTCTGCACAAACAAACCTCCTCATACCCATCACCCACACAATGTACCGGAACTTCGTAGACTGAGCCCTCACCACTGCTGCCCCTACAGTCTAGAACTGATTCCCAAAACCCATCAGGAACTCTGAATCTCTACAAAACTTCACATCTCTCCCCAAAATGCGCCTGTTAAAATTGGCTTATCCCAAAATAAATTCACAGGAAAAGGTTGTGGTTCTAACCTGGTTTGTATTTCCTTATAGTTACACAACCCTGTTACCATAGAATATTATGTGTGATTATAGATTAAATTATGTTTAAATCAGACTGTAAAGACTTACTTATCTCCACTTTAGTTCCTTCTCCAAACAGGATCTCTCCACATGTGACCACAGCACAGTAGTAAGTCCCAGTATCAGAGGAGTCCTGTATAGTTTTGGACAGACTGTAGCTGCAGCTCCTTTCCTCTCCATCATCACTCCTGTTCTTCTGAGTGTAAATGATGCTTGGATGAGATTCTCCTGATCCGGCTCTGAACCAGAACACACTGTGTTCACCTGGACTCTGATCTGGGTTTTCTTTGTTTCTGTTGAGAAGTGAACACTGGAGAGGTTCTGACTTGCCCGACTGGACCGACTCAGTCTCTGGATTTTGTTTCACGTAAAAAGATTTCTGCTCGTTACGATCTGTGTAAATCAGTAAAATAAAAGACATTCAAAGGAATTAATCATCTAAATGATTTGTATGACTTGAAAACGTTGTGATCACTGACAGTTACATCGATATAATACAAATATTTACCGTTTACAGCCAAGAATGTTCCATTAGTCAAAGTCTGTGAGTAAGCAGTTCCACTCAAACAGACGTATGTTGCTTCATCCTCTTTTCTTACATTTATAATGGTGAGTAAATTATAATCCTCCTTTTCGCTTAAATTGAAACGTGAATTGTTAAATATTCCAAAAAGTTTTTGTTCGTTATAAACTACATTAGCAACTTTTTGGAGCATATATCCAAGAGACTGCTTATACCACTGAACATATTGGTCAGTTTTGGGAACTGAGCATCTCAAAGTAACATTCCCACCAACTTCAACCACAGTCAGAGACATCGGCTGAGGAACCTCTGTAGTCTGAACCAGAGCTGAAGAAAAGAGAAAAACAAAAACTGATAAATGTAGAGAATCCGCTGATAGAAATAAAAATATCACAATAAAAGTAGCACTTACATGTTGTAGTGAGAAGAATCAAATAAACCAGTGTCAGGATCATTGTGGTAAAACTCTGTTCTGCTTCACAACTGACGCCTTTCTCCGCAAATGAAAGGTTCAGTCACAAAACCCTCAAAGTCTTTAGAGCGGAAACCATTCTGATTGGCTGAAAGGCAGAAAGGGCACTTCCTCCAAAATATAGAGCAAATATGTAATTCAGTGTTATCACGTGGTAGATGTGCTGTATGTGTATTGTTGCCTAGCTGATACTTTCATTATTTTGTTACTACCTTTGTTACATATCAGATGTGTCGTCTTTTACTTTTCGTGCATCAGTGAAGTAAACTTTATAAACAGGTTCATTTACTTCCTCAGCAGTATGGCTGCTACACAGCCTTGTAACCTGCCTATAGGAGGCCACTGTTTCTGATGTCAGTTTTTATCCGGCCAAAAACTGAGGCCATGGTTCTTAGGCAGGAGACTTGTTCATCAGGTTGACAGGCAGATCTGTGTGCGTCTGTATTGGTGTGGATTCTGCACCGGTCATGTTGAAAGACTTAAGTTGAAATGTGAAACTCTTGATTTACTGAAAGAACAAGAATGGGAATACAAGCAGCCAAATGAGTTTCCTCCACCAAATGTCTCCTCCACATTGAGAGGAGTCAGATGAGGTTGCTCAGGCATCTGGTGAAGATGCCTCCTGGATGCCTGGAGGTGTTTCGGGCACTGGGAAGACCCAGGGCTTCCTGGGGAGACTATGTTTCTCACCTGGCCTGGGAATACCTTGGGATTCCCCTGGAAGGGAATGACACCTAACATGATCAGTACTTTCAACAAGGAAGCAGTAAAGACTTAAACACTTGCAGCAATGTCACTACCACCTAGCGCCTTTCTGTTCTCAACCTGAGAGCCTCGTTTACAAATCAGAGGCGTCACATCACCCGATTATATAGAAATGCTGTTCATGTACAGAGCTCTGATATTTTGTTAATGAAATGTCATCATGTAATGCACCCTAACTTGACCTTTGGTGCAATGCAAATATAATAAGTGAACCTCTAAAACTTGTATTTGGTTATGTGTGGCTGTCTGAAAGCATTTTGCACGAGTAAAGCCACAATGCAGCAGCTACGCTAACAGACAAAAGGTGTGGTGGTCTGTTTCTCTGCCTTTGACCGACCACCAAGGCTGTTTTCATAGAATAGACCCGACTGTGGGTATCAACAGGATATGAAGTGAGGTTAGAGTTTGCACGGGAGAGGCACAACACCCTCAGCATGTGCGTTTTGCTTTAACAAGTTCAGTTGATTTTTTTGAGCTTCGGTCGGTTTATGTGCTTATTTATAGAACATGTTGGGTCTGAACCACCACTCCACAGTCAAATGATTTGGACCCAAGTACAACTGTGTGCAGACAAGAACAGATTTGAGTTTAGCAAATTCCTTAGGCGAATAAAAACGTGCATTTTCACACCTTTATACCTATGCATGACACAACGCTGCCTCTAAAGAATTTGCAACACTCGAGGCTCTCTGTGGTATGTGTGACTGTATAAAAGTGACTGAAATTATGTAGCATAAGACCATGATTTGCAGGAGAATATTTAAAAATGCATATACGGCATATTTTGTACGGTGGAGGCGATGAAAAGGAAACGCCTTCGCTCAACACAAGCGACCACCAGAGGAAAGAAAACTCACTGGCTGTTAACGGATGCTTGCATATAAACCCTGGTGAGAACGAAAGTAAGAAAAGACAGTTTGAATTCACACTTTATTTTTGAAAGCCCAACCACAACCGTGTGTAACTTTCCATGAACCATTTGTATGCTGTGATGCAAATACATATGAGACACAGAATTTGTTGCGTGTCACATGTTAAACCTCATTCACAGGTAAAGATTGTTTCCTACTGTTTATCACCTGTTTATTTAATTGTCTTGCATATGGTCAAATGATTTAACTCCATTGTAATTCTTTGATCTCTGTGTTGACCTATTTTATCCACAACAGGAACTCGCTATCAACACACGTGGGATTTTATTACTAATCACTTTGACTCTTTTGGTTAATGCTAGTAAAAAGCTTTGGGTTGCATCAAAAAACAAAGTCATTCATATAAGGAAGTAACTGACTGTGACTCTGATTAACATGTCAAATGTGCAGAGAAGTGATTCAAGATCCCGATTTTGTCTTTTGACACAAATGTAGTTTTGCCTGGAAGCTGAATTTCCAACATCATCAGTTTGTGTTAAGTTGAATGTTTCCATGAATTTGTTGTTGCATTGTTTATATGTTTTTGTTTTATTTTGCAGGTATCGTCTATCTGAAGAGCATAGATCAGCTGCTCAATCAGGAAGAGTGAGTGCAGGTTTGCCTCCTCAGGTTCACTGAGCAGTGAGGGACTGGGCATTGACAGGACGTGGGAAGGTAGGTGAGACTCTTCTGTTGTATCTGTCAGCAGTAACAGTGAATGCACTGCCTATACTTCTGTGGTTTTCTGCACGCGTTGAGAACTTCCTCTTCAGTTGGTTCACCCCATAGCACCTGAGCAAGTGGTATGGTCCATGGTGAAGAGGAGGTAAACTGCCTTTCAGAGGCTGCAGTTTTCTTTGTTTGTTAATTAAAGTTTTAAATGACATCTTTGTTTTTACAGTGTTCATGTGTTCAGTGATGAGTGTTGACCTTTTGATAAGGCCCAGAAGTTAGAGTCCTTAGATGTAATGTTGATCAGATCACATACAAAGATGTCACCTTTAGGTCTGGATGCAAATGTCCTTCCTTTAAGTGTGAACCCCACGTTCTGAACCCCCTTCCCCTGAAACTGACCAACACCTTCCTTTCCTCTGTTTCTATTCAATTACTTTTTGATCTTTTCTTTGATGTAAGTGTATAAATGTGTTTCTCTGACTCTTGTTCTGGGTCAGTCAGTGACTCAGTCCACTCTGAGGTCAGTATGCTCACCATATTCTAGAATATCAATAAATTTTTAACTTTTAATCGGACTAGATCTTCAACATTCTGTTCTGCCTTATTATTATCACCTATTCTATCATATATGATAGAAAAAAACAGGCTCATTTCAATTTACCATAACTCCTCGCCAGTTTATGGGAGACAAGAAATTTCAACGGAATTTTAAAGCCAAGGAGTTCCTGTGTTTGTGTGGAGCCATATACAACACATTACGGTAATGTGACGTCATCATTTTCATTCGGGCACTCGAAAAACCAGGAAGACCAGACCCAGCCAGCCTTCATGGAGAGTAGACGGAGAAGAACAGAGAATAGATAGATGATTTAGAGGTATTTTAGTATAGTATAGTAGTATATTTTGTATGTTTTATTAGTTGTCGGTCTAGTTTGTCCATTGTTTATCCGTGTTTCGTTTAGTTTAGTGTTTTGTGCGCGCCATGCCCAGACATTCGGCAAAAAAGAGACCAGATACTTGGATTAAGAGAGGAGGAAGTGGATATTGACTAAGCTAAAACGATAACTTCCAACTTGTATCCCAGGATTGTTGGTCTGGACAAACACTGGGAAACACTGACCGACATTTAACGCCATTTTATGAACCAAACAACTACTTGATTATTCATTTCAATAATCGATAGATTAATCAACTATCAAAATATTCTTTTATTTATATTGTGATTCAGAGCCACAGTCGGCTGCAGATGTACTCGTATAACTGTAGTTGCATCCTTTGCCTGAGCCTCAGCTTTGATTCACTGCGATGAGTAAATGTTTTGCAGTGAAAATGGTTTGTCGAGTGATAGATGTGTGTTGATCAGAAACTTGCAGAAGAAAACACGAGTCCATGTGGACCAATCACAGTTCTTGTGGTCTCTAAGATGTAGCTTAGTAACGTCTGTACCACACAGCCTACACATACAGCTGCTGTAACCCTTTCATGCAAAACCCTGAATTAATCTTAACACAGTATTTTAATCAGTCCTGGTTGAAAACTTCTTCTGGCTCCAACAGCAAAGCTGCATCACGGTAAAAGCAAAATGTCCACGTTCATCATCAAACGAGTATAAATGAGAACAAGGTTTCCTTAAGAATTCCATTCACATCACGTCAGTGACGATCAAGCATGAGAACGTTGCTGTTTGTTGTTTCATGTGTTTAAGTAGGAAAGTTTTGGTTAACCTATTTCCATCAGAGAGTGCAGTGGCATAATGAACAGCCAATCAGATTTCTGTGAAATTGTTCCCTCCCACTTGATATGACCATAAATAACGTGAATCCTCTGTCTGAACTGGTTCCTGTTTCAACTGGTAAAACAAGAAAATGACGCTCCTGTTCCTCATACTCCTCATGATCAAAATTGGACGTAAGTAGAGATTTATTCCAAATGTATTTGAAATAATTTGTAGTTTTTCTTGCATTATGTATATATGAGTGTCTCTTCTAATCCCTGCTCTGTTGGATTTTATTTTCAGGATGCACCGACAGTCCCAACTTTACAACAGAGACTGTCGGTGTTGGACGAAATGTGACTCTGACGTGTACCCGCAATAGATTTTGGCACTCAACAAACCTATTTTGGATCAGGATTGTATCTGGAACCTTCCCTGAAATTCTAGGTGCAACATTTTCCTTTGATTATGAGATAACTGATAACATGACTGGTCACATTAGAACGAAACAAGAGCCTGGAACATTTGCTCTACATATTACGAAAGCAAAGTTAAGTGATACTGCAGTCTACTACTGTGTAAAAGTGAACCGTATTCGGATGACATTTTTGAGTGGAACATTTCTGAGAATCAAAGGTAAAAGACACACATCACCCTCCAATGGATCCTAATTTAAGTGAGTAAAACTTGTTTCTAATTTGTGTTTTTTTTAATTTCCCAGGACCAGAACCTGATATCACTGTCATTACTGAAGACTTTCCACCTGATCCAGTCCGTCCAGGAGACTCTGTGTCTCTCCAGTGTTCAGTCCTCTCTGACTCTGACAGTCAAAGATGTTCTGAAGAACACAGAGTGTTCTGGTTCAGAACCGGATCAGATGAATCTCCTCATGGTTTGATCTACGCTCATGGAAACAGTGATGAATGTGATAAAGGTCCTGAGACTTTCTCTCCACAGAAGTGTGTCTACAGTTTCTCTAAGAACATCAGGTCCTCTGATGCTGGAACTTACTACTGTGCTGTGGCCACGTGTGGAGAGATATTATTCGGAAATGGAACAAAACTGGACCCTGAAGGTAAATTAACTTCTATATAACTGTGAAGTGGTATTAAAGGATAATCCATTTACATCAACTAGATTTTTCACATCTTTTTCACATATTTTTGCTCATTTCTTTTATTCATAAAGCTTCAGTTGTCAGTGGGTGGGACTTACAGAAGGCCGAAACAATGATCTTTCTGCTGTGCTCTGCTCTGGCTCTAAGTCTGGTTGTAATAACCTTCCTCACATATCGCATCAAGAATAAATCTTACGATTGTAGTAACGGTAAGAAAAACCTCAAACCAAAGGTGAATCTATTAAACAGTGTCTGATAAAAGCTGTAACATTTACATTTGATATGAAATACTATTATTTTATGTTACAGCTGCTGTTGCTCTGCAAACAAATGCTGAAATAGCCGGTGCTGGTCAGCAAATTCAGCAGGTAAGGAATTTAAAGAAAAGCTTATTTTGACTGCAGGTCTTTACATTGATTTGCCATCTAATGATATTTGGTGATTTATTTCCTCAGCGATACGAGGACTCGTTGGTTTATTCTACGACAACCTTCACCAAAAAGAAAGCTGGCAAATCAGGAAGAAGGAATGCAAGAGCAGCGGAGACACATTGTGTCTACTCTGACGTCTGGAATTAAAGTGATCCACACGACAGATTTGTGAAGTGATTTTAATTTTTAATTTGCTTGTATGATACATTGAAAACATTGAATAAGCAGCTCTGTAACATATTTGTTTTATTTGGGCAAAAAAAAACTGTTTTATGTTTCATTTATACTTCAAAAATGAAAATAAATCAGTTAATCAGCCTTCTGCAAACAATTTACTGTGTTTTTTTTAAGTTTTAAGCTTGTGACACAGCTGATTAATTAGCCATGAGGAGAGTTACCAACTTAACCAAAGAAAACGTTGCCAAAACCTCACAGGAAGTCAAGACATGCCGAGAACTCTTTCTTTTTCAAAGAACATTATTAAAATATGCTGTATAAAATTGAATAACTAATCAGTTGAATGAATCTTCCACTCAACACTTCATACATGCATTCTGCATATCTGTCTGCAAAACCACATGCAACAGCTACACGCACAGACAAAAGCTGCGGCGGCCATTTTCTTTTGACCAACCAATGATGCTGTTTGTTTAGAATAGACCTGAGTGTGAGAGCGTGGGCTTCAACAGGATATGTAGTGAGTGAGCAGTAGTGAAAAGCTGCAAGAGGTTTCGGCAGGCTAGTTTTTAGTAATATTTACAATCATGCAAAATTAAGTTAAGTGGTTTAAACTGACCAGTACTCCTAGAGAGTCTCAGAGAAAACCATTTAAACCATTAACCATTCAAAATAATCTATCATCATTCAACAAGTCTTTATAAAGAGGTAAACAGCAGTACAAGCCCAACTTCCTGAGACTAAAACAGAAAGGAAGAAAGGCCTCTTTGAATTCACACCTTACACTGAAACCACAATACAAAACTTTCCATGCATCACTTGTTGGCCAGTGGCTGAATGTGTGTTTATCTATTTATGTGTGAGGTGCATGAAAAGAAAGAAGCAGAGATCATATAGACTGGAGTTTATCTCACCATTTTTTTTTTTTTCGGTAAAAACTATTCTTTTGTCAGTCTTGGCCACATACAGAAATGCATCTTCAGAGAAATGTTGCTACAACTTAAACCCTTTATATAGTGTTTATTGTTCTCTGTATATCTTGTAGCAGGTTAAAAAAGGACAGCTGTGAGGAAAAAATTCACTTCTGATCATTTCATGTCATGCCTGTGGTCTCATATTAAAGGTTTTTGGTATGTGCATATTTTCAAGATACTGTTTTATACTATGGTCTTGTCATGACCGGACTTGGACCTGAACCGAAAAGCATGAATCTTTTAATGACAAAGTAGCAAAGAAATACAAAATCAGATTTGATATGAACCGAGACATAGAATGGTGCAGGAACATTGACTAAACAAGACGAGACGAACTGAACTCCTTGGACGTAACAATCACCCCCTACTCTAGAGGGAACATGACAGACCAGGCGACTAAGGGTTATGATCATAAAAAACTGCGATGAGGTCAAGGTCCACAATAAAGCACATGCACAGAAGAGCCTTGATGGACTAGTCCGGACCATCGTTGACCATTCGAGTGGTGGAAGGGGGATGGCTGTGGGAACTATGGGGCTTTCTTTGACTGGTTTCATCTGGCTGACATGGAAGGTTGGGTAGACCCTCAGGGACTGGAGCAGGAGTTAACCGGTTTTATTTAATATATAAATTCTAGGGGAAAAGAGCTTGCGTCGGCCCGTGCAGGGCCTCCACGTAGCAAGACAACCAACACGACCAAACCTCCAAAGCCAGCAGCCAGCGAGTGAATGCCAACTTTGGGCCCATATTTGAACTTCCCGGCCCTGTCTAGCACAGGTGTTGTAGTACTAGACAGCTCCCCCTTTGTTCTGGAGGGAGAGAAACGGCCAAATTCAAGTTTACTGTTCAAAAGGAGAAGTGCGCACCCCCAGCATGGCAATGCTGGGCATGACAATGGCATAGGTAAATTGACTAAACGTGAAACTCAAGAAGAACATCATCTGAACTACGTCATTACATCTGAAACATAAATCATTGCAAATCATCTTGTTGAGTCGTCTGATGTCAAACTTTAGTACAAAAGTATTTGATCACCAAAGACATCTGTTTGATATTTGAACAAGCGTGTTTTAGAGTCTTGTAGTCACAAAGAGCAGTTAGTGCTCAGTTTCATTAATGGAAAACCAATATACAACAGGAAACCAAAGCTTTGTGTTGCTGTTGTTTCATGTGTTCGCATTGCAAAGACGGTTGATGTTTCCACTGCGGTTGGACACTAAAACGTCAACGTATCAAACAGCCAATCAGATTCTTCTGAGATAGTTCCCTCCCATCTCATGTAACTACATTAAGCTGAATTCTCTTCCGATGCAGTTTATATTTCCTGCTGTCTGACGGGAATTAACAAGAAAATGCTGTTTGGGTTTTATTTCCTGCTCTTGCTCAGAGTTGGACGTAAGTATATTTACTCTTTACTCCAGAGAAATGCTCTTATATTTATCATCATCTTGCAGTAATTTAGAATCTAATATCTCTGTTTATTTTGATCTTTTTTCAGAATCTACAGACGATCAGATCTTTGTGACAGAGACTGTTGATGTAGGAGTTGATGTGACTCTGAAATGTCCCCGACAGACATCTGAGCTGAAAAACACCTTGTTCTGGATCAGACTTGTTGCTGGAAATGTACCTGAGTTCTTGGGTGGAACATTTAATTTTGAATATAAGGGTGTTAGTAAGACTCCTCGTATTACAGCAGAACAAGAACCTGGGACATTTGTGCTGCGTATTGATGAAACCAAGCTCAGTGATACTGGACTTTACTACTGTATGGAAGTAGACAAACTTAACTTGATGTTTTTGAAGGGAACATTTCTGAGAATTAAAGGTAAATAACAGTCAGTGAGTAAAGCAAAGTGAGTAAAACTTGTTTCTAATTTTTTCTTTTTTTAATTTCCCAGGACCAGAACCTGATATCACTGTCATTACTGAAGACTTTCCACCTGATCCAGTCCGTCCAGGAGACTCTGTGTCTCTCCAGTGTTCAGTCCTCTCTGACTCTGACAGTCAAAGATGTTCTGAAGAACACAGAGTGTTCTGGTTCAGAACCGGATCAGATGAATCTCCTCATGGTTTGATCTACGCTCATGGAAACAGTGATGAATGTGATAAAGGTCCTGAGACTTTCTCTCCACAGAAATGTGTCTATAGTTTCTCTAAGAACATCAGCTCCTCTGATGCTGGAACTTACTACTGTGCTGTGGCCACGTGTGGAGAGATATTATTCGGAAATGGAACTAAACTAACCATCAAAGGTAAATGCATTATATTTCTATATAAAGGTTATATTAGCATATTGGTGTGTTTAATTAAGAATCAGGGGAATTTCATTATTTTATAATTTTCATATCATTTAAGATGACAACAAGACCAAATCTATTCTACTTATGGTGTCTGTTGCTCTGGCTGTGAGTTTGATCGTCATCGTCCTCCTGATTTATTCCAAGAGAAAATCTTGTTATTGTTGCAACGGTAAGAAATATTTCAGATGCTAATCACAGTAAGAAATATATATTTTTTTATTTTTGGCAAATACTGATCACTGCTTTGTTTAAAATAACCTACAATATCTTTTATCGTCTATTTAAAAAGTAGTGAAGCTTGTGTTGATGATTATTCATCATTATTTCCTTCTTTTTTAATCATAAACATTATTTTGTACTATAAAAGCTGCTGCTGCTCTGCAAACACATGATGAACCAGCCCATGGTGGACAGCAGGTAAGGAACTAAAACATATCACAATCACAGCATCTTTTTATCTGTCGGCACCTTCTTATATTGATGTGATTTATTTCCTCAGACATATGACGACTATTTAGTTTATTCTGCACTGACCAGGATGTCAACAGGGAAACTGAATTCAAAGGCAGCGGAGGAAGATTGTCTCTACACACACGTCTTTTATGTGCTTCAAATTAAGAAATGATTCTTCATGGTGGGAAAATATGTCGCTGGGGACAGGGTTTATTACAAAAAGTCATATATTTTCTAAATGCTTTGTGCTTTTTCAACCAAACTTGGTGGACATGTGTGTATATGATGTCTGATTGATCATAGCAAATGTGGTGTCATTTGTTCAACACTTGTCTCTGTAGCAGCTTCACTATGTACAGCATAAAGATATATGTATATATGTGTATCTGTCCTTCACGTATCTCAAGAACTGTTCATCCAATTAAACTCACACTTGGCAGCCATGTTGCTGAGGACCCATTGAAGTGCAGTTTCAAGTGTGAAGTCGATCAGATGAGCGGTTCATCTTAAAATGAATCTTCAGAATAATTATTAATATGTCTCCTTTATCTGATCTGCAATTTTAAGGCTTGAACAATTTACCCTCATTTATAACTAATGCTGTGTAATATTATTGCTGTGTGCATCGAACGCTGCATAGTTCACTGCTTTCATTCATCATCTTCGAGTTATTATATATTTTGGAGGAAGTAAACAACAAAATAATTGTTTTGGTGGTTTCTTTAATCAATGCCATTTGCCTAAAATGTATAATTGATTATTAGTTTCTCTGTGTTGACAGCAGCAAATTGAACAGGACCTTATTAAAACATGAACAAGTACTGACTATCAACGTAATCTGATGCACTTGTTGATTCCCTTTGTTATTTCTGACTCTTTCTAATGTACCTATAATATTCATATAGTGACATTTCTGATCATTTTACGTGGTTAAGACTCAATTAATTCTAATATATAATATTCATTATATAATAACAAACATTATAGTGAGACAGGACTTTGGTTTTACATTTTTAAACACCACTATTATATTGAACACTACTGTATATATTTACATATATATTTTAACCAGGTTAAATATATGTGGATTATTCAAAATCTATTTAAATACAGAGGTAAATGTGTGTCTGCTATCTGGGACTGTACCACTTTTACAACACTGACTTCATATTTTTAAACCTTCATTGTTCCCAGCTACGTTTGCTAGCTAGCGGTGACCTTCTTCCTGTAGCCACGTGGTTTTTGTAGCCACGTTACCACCACAGAGTTTAGAATAGCATGAAACTGTTGACCTACATGTTCAGGGCCTGTAATGAAACTAGAAGCAGCAAATGTGACACTGCAGCTTGAAAACGGGTGAGCAGGACCTTTAATGGTCTGAACTGGAGCTATTTACACTCAGAACAACTGGGCCTGATATGTGAAAATATCCTGTTATCACAGTGAACACAAAATCCAAGGTGCACTGGCTTTTAGCTTAGTAGCTAACATGTCCAACACAGACACTGTTGGAGTTGGAGCTGTATTTTTCATCTGTTGGGGTCAGGATCTGTAGTGTTTTAGGTGTTTCCTGTTTTATTTTGTAGTTTCTGTGCTGTTGTGTTTTACTTCCTGTTTTTCCATCCACTGTGATTTCTCTAATGTCCTTCACCTGTGTCTCATTATCCCAGTGTATTTAAACTCTGCTTGACACCTGTTACCTCTTGGGTTAAAGAGTTTATTTGAAGGTCTTTCTACTTCTGCCTGGATTCTCTTTTTGTGCTTTGGTCCTAACACACCAGCCTTTACAGGCTAGCTGTTTTGCTATCAGTGTTTGCATTAAATGCATTGTGTTTTCAACATCAGTTGCATGTGATGCATGTTGGAACAGACTTCATCAAGGTTGTTCAGTAATCCTGCAAACTTAACTTTAGTTCTTGGTTCAGACTGACCAGTGTGGAACCAGTAACACTGGTTAGAGTTGCAGTAAGACTTCCTTTCTCACAGCAGCTACCGATTAAAAGCAGCAAACCACAGAAAATGTATTCCTGGTGAAATGACGTGAAACTCTTCGAATGGTCGAAAAGGATAGAAAGGTGCTATAAAGTGCATTCCAGTTACCCTTTAAAACATCAGGTTCCGCTTCCTGAGACCAAAACAGAGACGAAGAAAGGCCTCATGAATTCACACTGAAACCACAATGCAAAACTTTCCACACGTCACTTGTTGGCCAGTGGTGACTGAATGTGTATTCATCTGTCTATTTGTGTCTCAGGTGCACCAAAAAGCAGTAGAGAATAAAAACGACCATGAAAGTACCTCCAGAAATGCATCTTTAGACAAATGTAACTGCAGTTTTGGTGCTTTATCTATCTAGGTTCTATGGCCCCCAGTTAAAAAAAAACTAAATCCTGTCCACACCACCGGTGTGATAGCACCACAAAATCTGCCTCAAATAATTTCATGCACATGCTAAAGCACTAGGTGGTGATAGCAGTGCTAACAGGAAGGCTGTTTTAGCCAATCACAAGGCTCGATCACTCCACAAGTCTACATGGATACAACTTCCTGTTTTGTGGAAGTTCAAAGGCAAGAGTTGATTGGATAGTTGCAAGAGATTGACTTGGAAGAGGAATCTCTGAAAAGCATTTTAGAAACAGGGTCAAGTGGGAAGTGAAGATGATATTTCATATTCTAGAAGATATATTAAAATTAAGCACTCGTCCTGCAGGTGGCAGATATGCAACTTTTTGAATGACGGCTGCCTTAAAAACCCCAAAGAAGAAGAAGAACCTGTGGTTTTCTGGTCCACACGTGGCTGCTGAAACTACAATTAAGGGTATATTTCACCCTATTGTTAAGATAAGAAGTTTTCTGTGATGCCATCTCGCTTTGAGGTCATTCCCTTTGACTTTGGTTGCTTTGATCTTTCCCGGGTTCTATAGTCTGAGTTCTGAGGTCAAGGGTCATTTTATTGCACTTTTCCGATCTGGGGGTTGTTCTTTTCTGAGTTCCTGGTGCAATGGAACACAGTGTTAGTACCTCCAGGTATGCATCTTCATACAAAAGTTGCTGCACTTTTGACCCTTTTTTTTTTGTAGTTATTCTCATTCTCTGCACATCTTTGTAGTCAGTGAAGAAAGTAGAGATGTGTAGAAAGTTCCACTTTTGATCATTGTAAGTCACAGCCTGTGGTGTCAACATTTTTTTGGTGTGTGCAGATTTTTGCAGGTACTGTTTCATGGTCTGACAAGGTTTGTTTAGGTTTAGGCCCAAAAACACTTAGTGTCACGCTGTGATCTAGGTGACGCCTGCTTTCTGGTGCTGTGCTGCTTTCTCTGCACAGGATCGGATCATCACTCATGCTGCCTTCCATTGCCCTCAGAATTCGGAAAGATACGAGTCTGAAATTCCGTCTTCCGAGGTAAACACGTTCCATTGTGCAAATGCAGAAAACATGGCCGGCCGCAGAAAGGCGATGTTGATTCAAAGGTCTTTCAAACTTCAGAGAGTACGAGAGTATTAGCTACTTGAGAGAGAGAAATACCATATGCTGTAAGTATATTAACTTTAACACAAATCTATTGTGTAAGATAAGAAGTCTTGTGAGATACCACCCCGCTTTGACATCATTCCTCCGACTCAGACAGCTTCCATCCTGCCTGAGTTCTCCAGTTGGAATTCCAATTTCAAGGGCCGTTCTATTGCACTTTTCCAATTGCACCTCCACCCACCTTCCCCAGGATCACAGATATTGTTTAATAAACTTTGTTCTCCCCTTTCCACTGTGCCAGTTTCTGTTTGGGTTCACCTGCTGAGCTAGACAGCTAGTGTTAGAATACCTGGTACAAAGTGGCGTCTCCTGCAACTTTCCCAACTTCAGTCCACGAAACAAAGCACTGATCCATCCACCCAACCCTCCTCCTTCTCCTCCTGCTGCTGAGAAAAGTAAAGCTCAAATAGAACGTTGTCTGAACCACGTCTGAAACGTTGAAATTCAACGTTTGCAGAAACCAAAACTGTCAACGTTCTCCTTTGGACTCCAACCCTGTGAGTGTCGGTGTCAGACATTAGCTCAAAACTATGTCACCAAACATCTGTTTGATGTTTGAAGAAGCGTGTTTGAGATTCTCATAGTCACAGTTAGTGTTCAGCGTCATTAATAGAAAACCACTAAAGCTTCTTGTTGCTATTTCTTGTGTCATGTGTTTGTGTTGCAAAGACGGTTGATGTTTCCACTGCGGTCGGACACTAAAACGCTAACGTATCAAACAGCCAATCAGATTCTTCTGAGATAGTTCCCTCCCATCTCATGTAAGCACATTAAGCTGAATCCTCTGATGCAGTTTATATTTCCTGCTGTCTGACGGGAATTAACAAGAAAATGCTGTTTGGGTTTTATTTCCTGCTGTTGCTCAGAGTTGGACGTAAGTATATTTAGTCTTTACTCCAGAGAAATGCTCTTATATTTATCATCATCTTGCAGTAATTTAGAATCTAATATCTCTGTTTATTTTGATCTTTTTTCAGAATCTACAGACGATCAGATCTTTGTGACAGAGACTGTTGATGTAGGAGAAGATGTGACTCTGAAATGTCCCCGACAGACATCTGAGCTGAAAAACACCTTGTTCTGGATCAGACTTGTTGCTGGAAATGTACCTGAGTTCTTGGGTGGAACATTTAATTTTGAATATAAGGGTGTTAGTAAGACTCCTCGTATTACAGCAAAACAAGAACCTGGGACATTTGTGCTGCGTATTGATGAAACCAAGCTCAGTGATACTGGACTTTACTACTGTATGGAAGTAGATAAACTTAACTTGATGTTTTTGAAGGGAACATTTCTGAGAATTAAAGGTAAATAACAGTCAGTGAGTAAAGCAAAGTGAGTAAAACTTGTTTCTAATTTTTTCTTTTTTTAATTTCCCAGGACCAGAACCTGATATCACTGTCATTACTGAAGACTTTCCACCTGATCCAGTCCGTCCAGGAGACTCTGTGTCTCTCCAGTGTTCAGTCCTCTCTGACTCTGACAGTCAAAGATGTTCTGAAGAACACAGAGTGTTCTGGTTCAGAACCGGATCAGATGAATCTCCTCATGGTTTGATCTACGCTCATGGAAACAGTGATGAATGTGATAAAGGTCCTGAGACTTTCTCTCCACAGAAATGTGTCTACAGTTTCTCTAAGAACATCAGCTCCTCTGATGCTGGAACTTACTACTGTGCTGTGGCCACGTGTGGAGAGATATTATTCGGAAATGGAACTAAACTAACCATCAAAGGTAAATGCATTATATTTCTATATAAAGGTTATATTAGCATATTGGTGTGTTTAATTAAGAATCTCATTACTTTCTCCTTTTCATATCATTTAAGATGACAACACGACCAACTCTATTCTACTCGTGTTGTCTGCTGCTCTGACTGTGAGTTTAATCATCATCATCCTCCTGATTTATTCTAAGAGAAAATCTTGTGATTGTTGCAACGGTAAGAAATATTTCACTACGCTAATCATTATTTTAAAAATCTAAATAAATAAATAACCTGCAACATGTTTCATCTTCTATTTAAAAAGTCGATTTTATTTTATGATACAGCTGCAGCTGCTCTGCAAGATAATGTGACCACAGCCAGTAGTGATCAACAAAGTCAGCAGGTCAGTTATATGAAGAGAAGTTGGTTTATATGAAGATATAAAGATCTACAATCTTATAACAGTTTTCCATATGTTTTCTCAGAGAAATGAAGCATCGTTGCTTTATTCTACACCAAACTTTACCAGCAAAAGAGAGAGAAAGAACCTGAACGCATCAGAGGAAGAGACAGTCTACAGCGATATCAACATGTCAAACATCTGAATCATGATGCTATGATGTAAAAAGGGAAATAAATATGATAATAAATGATCTTCATTTTAAATCTGATGATCTCATATTTTATTTTATAGAACCAAAGTTCTTCAAACTCTTTCAGTTATTGTATAACATGATTTTATTATGTTAGATGATGCAAAAATATCCACATTTCATCATTTTATGGCTTTTTATGATTCATGTTTGTTTAATTCCTTTGATTATTTTGCTTTATTAAAGTCTTCAAACAGAAGTTTATTCTTTTTTAAAGATTTACCTGCAGAGATAAAGGGGTTTGAGTAGAGATTCTTATTCTTATCTCAAAACCTACTTTACAAATCTAATATTCATTAATAATAAAAACCTTAAACACTATGTTTGATAATTATATTTTATTCAAATATAAAAACAAGCATGCAAATGAAGCGGTAGTGAAAACAATAATTATATATATATATATATGAAAGCGAAAGGCAAAGCTTTATCAGACTCATTGACTAATATAGAGAAATGTAAAGGCTGGAGAAACATAAAGGTAAATAAGGGACTCAACATATTCGTGGTCTCGTGGTTTCGTGACATTTATTTGTCAAACCAGCAGCAGCAAAGCGTTCGTGTGGCTCCTTCACACACAGCAGCCTGAATTAAGCAGCTTCCTGTGTCTAAATGAATGTGATCATGCAGCAAAACCTCACACTTACTTTCTATTATATAATAATAACAGCCTCATGCTTCCAGAGATCACATCACACACATTTACATGTTTGCATTTGCATTATTTGCAGTTCAAATAACTCATATATGAAAATAATGACCTGTAGACATTTTTCCCATTGACCACTGTGTAATAGATGTTAGTAAAACTATAAGAAAAGTTAATTAAGAGTCTTTCTCATGAACAGAAACCTGTGAATTACTACATAATAATACAATAATCATTACTATAATAATCTACAATAGTATATGTCACATACACAAGTATGTATGTATATATATGTATTTATATACTTCTACTATATGTAACTTTTCTAGTAAATATGAATATAAATATAGTAAATATTTTCATTATTATTATTTTCTCATTATATATATATATATATATATATATGATCCTTATATTATTATACTTATATTATACAAATACTATACTAATATTAATATATTTATATTTAATGCATATAATAATGTATACATATGTTACCATGTGTTATTTATTCATATTTTTCCAATAATTTCATGTGCAGTTATCTACTCATCTTTACCATAACCATGTAGCAATAAGGTGTTTATATGCATTTACTTTGATTTTTATATTTATTTTATTTCCTCTATGTTGGTAATTAAGGTTTTTTTGTGTTGATTTTACATATTTCTCTTGTATTTGTGTGTCTATAGTGCTGTATGTGACATTTTGGAGCATTAATTTCCCTGAGGAACCTCCCTAGGATCAATAAAATCGATCTAATTTAATCTTTTTGTTGCAAATTTTAATGGTTTTATATTTTTTTAATATTCCTAGGCCATTAAAAGTGAAGTAAAAACACTACAGCACATAATAAGCAGGCAACATGAGCAGTTCTTAGCAGATTTTTTAGGAAGTAGCGGTGCCACTGCAGCGAATGCAGCCAAAATACCATAAAAACTAACAGGAAATAACATAAAAACACCATATTATGTCCTATTGTGCAGCAACTAGTCCAAACCAAAAGCCTTGACAGCAGCGTAGACTCTCTCTCTCTCCCTCGCTCCACCACTGCCAGGTTTCATCACGGTGAAGACGACAGCAGAATAAACCCAGGAGTCCTCATGTCTCTGAGGAAATCATCAAAATGCAGAATTATATGGACAACTATTATAATAATTGCACAGTTAACCTTTAAATTTCTTACCTTTGTGTTTTTCATAGCGGTTGCATACGTCGTGTGCACAGAAGCAGCAGCTGGATTATAAAATAATACAAAAAAATCATTAAATTCCCATAAATAACTATTTAAATGTGACGTATAAATGAGTTTTTAATATATATATCATTAATATGTATATGTACCATCGCAGTGATCACACTTGTATTTGATCATGGTGTAAATGAGAATGATGATAACTATCACACTCATCATCAAAGCAGCAAACAACAGGAACAGAATCACATTAGTCTTCATTAAATCACCAAAGGACCATTTGCTGCTTCCTACAACAGGAAAAACAACAGAGAAAGTTCAGTTTTAGAGAAAAGTAAATTAATTTACTGTATTTATTCAAGACTAATCAATAGTTAAAATGAACCAAATTCAGCCAAACATTGTTGAAATACTCTGAACTTTATACAACTTTAGAGAGGAAGTTCCCAGATATGACAAATTAATAATAATAAATATCAATATACCATATATTACAGCTGCAACTAAACACTCTTTTGATAGTTGATTGATCTACTGATTAATTGATTAGTTGTTTGGTTCATAAAATGGTGTAAAATGTCAATTAGAGACATTTGCATCTAGAAACTGACTTTATCTTTATTTTTCTAAAAAGCTGTGATATAAATCTGTTTTTCCGTATGTTTTTACAGTTAGGCGTGAAAAGGAGGCTTTTATTTTGAAAGGACATATAATTTATGAGGTCACATGACCAGGATATCCTGTTTGTTTATGGATATTTGACATGTGCTATACTTTATCTTTCTAAAAAAATGTAATATAAAGATCATCAGTTTATTTTAGAGACTAAAGAAACCAGAAAATAATCAGAAGAGAAGCTGGAACCAGAGAATTTGGACATTTTCTTATTAAAAATGACTCAAATTAATTAATTTATTATCAAAATTGACGTTTAATGTGATAGTTGGCAACTAACCGACTGATTATTGCAGTTCTAATAAGTAATAAAAACTACATTTTATTATAACTAATGACTATTTTGATAGTCGATCAATTTATTGGTTATTGAATCAATAAGTTAATCAATAAAATTTTGGTTTCCCAAAACTGAAGATTCAACCTTTTTTACCTAAAAAAAATGACTCACAGCTTAATTGATTATGAAAATAGCTGGTGATTAATGTGATATTTAACTAATTGATTAATTGTTGCAGCTATAAATTATTTAGCCCATTAAACACCATCATTTTTCCAGCCTTGAAACTACTAGAAGGTAAATTAGCTGTTAACGAGTTAATAATATGTTGCATTAATTATTAGTAGGATATGTTAAATGGTCTAAATTATGGATATATTTAAGGAATATAAGAAAAAAAGGTGTGAATATAGTCTCAGGTTAGTTTCATGCTATGTAAGTCAATGGAAATCCATTAGGTTGTATAAACTAGGAATTTTCCAATAAAAAAAAAAATTAATTGAGTTAAATGTAAAATAATACTATTAATAATAATAATAATAAAGTTTACTAAGGTTCTAAAGTGGGTTTATTTTTTTATTTGGTGAAAATTTTCCAAAACTCTAATAATTATTTGTGAAACAATGATGCTCACATGTCAAATATCCATCAGCAATAGGGATATCCTGGTCATGTGACCTCATAAATTGTTTGTCCTTCAAAATAAAAGCCCCCCTTGAAGATAAAGTAATTGTCTTAATACTATTAATACTATTAATAATAATAATAATAATAAAGTTTATTAAGTGTCCATGAACAATAGGGATATCCTGGTCATGTGACCTCATAAATTGTTTGTCCTTCAAAATAAAAGCCCCCCTTGAAGATAAAGTAATTGTCTTAATACTATTAATACTATTAATAATAATAATAATAATAATTTGTGAAACAATGATGTTCACATGTCAAATATCCATCAGCAATAGGGATATCCTGTTCATGTGACCTCATAAATTGTTTGTCCTTCAAAATAAAAGCCCCCCTTGAAGATAAAGTAATTGTCTTAATACTATTAATACTATTAATAATAATAATAATAATTTTAATAATAAAGTTTATTAAGTGTCCATGAACAATAGGGATATCCTGGTCATGTGACCTCATAAATTGTTTGTCCTTCAAAATAAAAGCCCCCCTTGAAGATAAAGTAATTGTCTTAATACTATTAATACTATTAATAATAATAATAATAATTTTAATAATAAAGTTTATTAAGTGTCCACGAACAATAGGGATATCCTGGTCATGTGACCTCATAAATTGTTTGTCCTTCAAAATAAAAGCCCCCCTTGAAGATAAAGTAATTGTCTTAATACTATTAATACTATTAATAATAATAATAATAATAAAGTTTATTAAGTGTCCATGAACAATAGGGATATCCTGGTCATGTGACCTCATAAATTGTTTGTCCTTCAAAATAAAAGCCTCCTTGAAGATAAATTAATTGTCTCTATATAAAAATGCCCCTGATTGACATTTTACAGCGTTTTATGAATCGATTAATTGTTTCAAACTTTTAAACCTTGCCCTTTGACCTCCTTTTTCATAGTACCGTTTTATTTATAAACCAAACGACTAATCGATTAATCATTTCAATAATCAATGGATTAATAAACCAGTCAGTTGCAGCCCTAATTTTGTAAGATTAGCTGTAAAAAACATAGACAAAGACATTTACCTTCAATGTTCACTTTTGTTCCATTTCCAAAGATTATGGCTCCACACGTGGCCACGGCGCAGTAATAAGTTCCAGCATCAGATTCGCTGACGTTAAAACGATAATCACAGCTGTTCGGAGGAGAAACGCGGTCGCAGCCGCCCGCGTTAGTTCCACCGGGGTAGATGACGCCCGGGTAGGACCCGTCTGATCCGGACCGGAACCAGAACACGCCGGGTCGACCCGGACACGTCGAGTGTTCCGGGTCAGAGAAGACGGAACACTGCAGAGTCACCGAGTCTCCGGGGTGAACCGGGCCGGATTCTGTCGGCTGCTGCACGACAGCGTAAACCGCTGAGTTCTGAGTGTTTTCTACAAAATAAAAGAGTGAAAAACGTGAAAACTGTTCTGCAGTTTTTAGTTAATCCCTTATAAATGATAATAAATGTGGAATATCTTTACAAACACAAAGGTTATTGGACTTAAAAATGGTTGCACATGCAAATCCACTAAAACCAGCAGGACGTGTAGAAAATATGGAAAATATAGGAAATATGACAATATCACAATAAAATGTGTGATATAATGTTTATTACGCTGGAATTCGGGCAATTGCAAAATCACGAAAAAGTGATTTAAGTGGTTAATTGAGTAAATTAACTGAAGATCCAGGTTTATTTTTCAGTTTTGCTGCTATAAATGATAATAAATGTGTAATATCTCTACAATCACAAAGGTTATTAGACTTAAACCTGGTGTTAAATAAATCTATTTATGAGAAGAATCTATTTATGTTGCTGTTATAGAGCAAATAAAAAATAAAAAAAATGTGTTTTACTACAAATAAAAATACTCTATTTAATAAATAAACACAAACAAACTGACCCAAATCAGGAAAAATTGGAATAAGCTAAATTATCTGCAAGTTTAATGATTAATAAGATGAGAATAGAATAGAAAATAGTCTTTTATTATCATGAGAGTTTGACTAATAGTTATTTTATGCTAATACTTCCCACACTCCCAAAAACTAAAAAAACTTGAAATAAAATAAATTCTCTGCAAAATAATTCAACGATTAAGAGATCAAAGATCAATTATTTGTCAATAAAATGATATAAATCCCACTGAGGATCATTATAGAACATGAATATATTGTGTAAGATGTTTAAAAATAATCACACAAACAGCTCAAATCTAAATTAAATATCTAAATAGTCACTGATATTATATTAAATTATTTATTATTGTATTGATAATGTGGATATTGATGATATATATTGATTTTGTAGCAGTAACATTGAGTTTTACTGCAGATAAAACACTTTATTTCGTGTTTCGTGAGGTTTTCTCAATGCTCTATCAGCGTTTTTTTGGATTTTAACAGTTTAAGAGACTTGTAACTCAAAATAAAAAGCAGTAAAAATGACCTTTTAAAGCCAAATAGGTGCCGCTCCACACATCTTTAGTCCAGGAATGAAATGCGCAGTGATAGGTGGCCTCGTCGTCCGGAATCGTGCTGATGATGGTCAGCGTGCTCCTGTTCGTGCTGTAGCTCACGCTGAAGCGTGACGTAGGAAACTGTCGCTCGAACGTGGGGTTTGGCGACGCCAACATGAAGGTGGCGATGAGGCGGAGCGAGTCTCCGCGACTCTGTTTGTACCATTTGACTCTGCTGCTGCTGTATTCAGATTCACCACAAGAACACGAGAAGGTCACGGCTTCACCCAAGTGGACCATGGTCACCGAGAGAAGAGCGTCTGAAATAAAAGAAAGGTTTATATTGGTATATGGATCAGTAGTAAAGAAACCAGAAGAGAAGCTGGAACCAGAGAATTTAGACATTTTCTTCTTAAAAATGACTCTAATCAATTAATCAATTATCAAAATAGTTGGTTATTAATGTAATAGTTGGTAACTAATCACTAATGATTGCAGTTCTAATAAGTAATAAAAACTACAAAGAGTATTTAAACAGTAAATTGTTCATAGCACAAGATTAGGGCTGCAACTAATGTTCTGATAGTTGATTAATCCATTGATTATTGAAACGATTAATCGATTAGTTTGGTTTATAAGTAAAACAGTCAAAAAATTAAAGGTACTATGAAAAAAGGAGGTCAAAGGGCAAGATTTAAAAGTTTGAAACAATCAATTAGTTGGTTCATAAAATACTGTAAAAAAAATGCTGTAAGAGGCATTTTCATATAGAGACAATTACTTTATCTTCAAGGAGGCTTTTATTTTGAAGGACATGCAATTTATGAGGTCACATGACCAGGATATCCCTATTGTTCATGGATATTTGACCAAATAAAAAAATAAATCCACTTTATAAGCTTATTCAACTTTATTATTATTAGTAGTAGTATTATTTTACATTTAACTCAATTAAAAAAAATTTGGAAAAAGTCAACTTTATTTATTTATTTATTTATTATATTATAAATAAAATATTGAACTCACCATCTGTGGTAAGCAAACTTTAATTAATTAATTATTATTATTATTATTTTACATTAAATTCAATGTTGATGTTATAAGTTAAAGAAATAAATTATTTAGGACATTTTAAGGAATAAAACATTTAACCCTCCTGTCACGTTACAGGTCAAACTGACCTGTTTTATGTAGTATTTAACTCGTATTAGTATTTAATCTCAATTAATTTTAAACCTTTTAAACAACTGTTTAATTTGTAACTCGATCTCTTTGATGTTTTATATAAATCACTTTGAATTACTTTGTTGTTAAAATGTTCTATACAAATAAATTTACCTTCCTTTAATCAACATATGAAAATAAAATGGTGCATTTATTAAAACGAAAGTGACTTATCCTGATTAAACCATTATCTGTTAGAGGTAAAGAACACTATTGTACTACACATTGATAGAATAGTTAATAATAGAGTTAATAATGAAATATTAACAATGATTATTAGATTTATTTGGGGTTTCAGATATATTTTGGATAATTAAACATGCAGGACGGTTAAAACATGTTCTACCTCATCTAAATAATACTTCAGGGTTAAAAAGGGTTTTAAAAATTAACTAATTAGCTATTTACTAGTTTTATATTATAGGTGGATTATATATATTATATATAAAATTGATTATTCTTTTTCAGTTGATAATTTTGTGTAAAACAAATCACACAAATGTCCTGTTAAATAACAACATAACCACAAAAACGCTTCTTAAAACTGTATTTTAAGTAGTTTTTGACTTTCTTTTAAACGTGGAACTGCACTTATAAAGTTTTTTTTAAGTTTAGGTTATAAGTTATTAACTAAATGATACTGAAATCTATAAATAAAAACACCCAAATAATAAAATATCTTACATCCTTGAGGCAGAAGAAGCAGCAAAATCCATAAAATCCATAAAATAATCATGTTTTGTGTAGAGAATTGTTTCGGTGATGTTAACAGTGAGATGATCTCTGTCCGACTGTCATCCTCTTCACATTCACAGCTTCTAAAGTACATTTCCTGTCACACTGTTATGCAACTTATGACTTTTGAGGTTTTGTGGCTGTTTCACTCGAAGAGAAAGATGCAAAACAACAGTTTGGTTATCAAGAACGGACAGTTTCCTTCTTTTTAAGGCTGAAAAAAGAGACGTAACAGCTGCATGTTGGTTACTAACATTGACTTTTTTTTCAAAATAAAACAAAAAAACGTGTTAATAGGAATTTAACTTTTGGGAAATATAAGTGTTTGTGCCAATTGATCCAATTTATCCAATCCATTAACATCATTTCTGCAGATTTGACATAAAAACAAAAGCATCTTCACTAATAAAGATTTAAATGTGTCGACTTTATTTTATTTTGAATATGTTGATGAAAACTTTGACCTGATACCAGCTCCGACACTGAGCCTTTCTAAGAAAAACGAAACTTAAGAGGAACGTCGGTGGTTATGGAACTAAATAAGCTTTAATTTTCACACCTTCAATGATACACTTTCAGTCAGGAAATGGAAGAATAGCTTGAGCTGCACAAAGGCTGAAACCACAGCCTGAACTATACACTTATCTACCTACAGATGGAATTTTATAAATCACAAAGAAGCTCAAAGTTTGCAGCCAAATCCATGATTTTATAGACAAATGACGCTATGACAAGGACAGAATTACAGTGTCAAAGTCATGAAAATCAATAAATTGAACAATTTAATTACTCTGACTTTGTTTATTGGTTTTCAAACAAGATAATAAAATACTCTTACACCAGTTTCTTGTTTTATTTCAGTTAGTAGAGTATTTATTCCATAAATAAATAAAATTCTCACACTCTCAAACACTCATTCTGATGTGATTTATACTTTAAATGATCATGTGCAGCAGAAAGTTCACATCAGTTTCTTTAACCCGTTAAACTCCAGGGTTCCCCCTGAGATTGCTCCACTAATCATGTACAAATATAGTGAAGCTATACATCAAATTAAACAGGAGAAACTCCACTACAAGCACATATAAGTCATATTTACACACACCAAACACAACTCCAACACCAAGCTAATTAATTAACAAATATGAAAATCGGTATACGATCATAAAGCCAACCCACTCGCCACATTTTGATGGCTAGCGCTCTGATACTTCATGTTATACAAACAAATGACATCTCATATGAAAGCTGAGACTGTGACGAGTCCAACGGTACCATCAGTGTAGCTTTATGACAAAAACTCAGTAAACTAGCAGCCAAAAAACACTACAGTAAAAAGTCGCTTGTTTGAAGCGACGAACAAAAAATGTGTTTTTTTGTTGCTGTTTTGGGATGAAAATGTTTATTTGAGATCAATAAATGGTCGTTTAGTGTCGACCAACATCTCTGAGTTTATTCCAGATATACCCTACTGACTATGGGGATGTCCTACACCTAAAAAAGGGCTGGAGTTCAAGGGGTTAAGTTTAGAGTTAGAAGTGTCACAGATCCATTATCAAACATTCGTTGTGGTTGAGCTGCTTTGCTTCGTGACCACATACAAGCAGCGGTAGATTCCTCTGAAGTGACGCCTTCCTGTTCCGTCCGTCTTCTTGTGGTTTTTATCTCTTGTCTCGGCTGAAACCAAAGTGTCCTGCACCAGAAAAAACACAAAACAAAAACAACAGCATCTGCTTCACATTCTAAAAGAAACTAACAGGCGACCTCTAGTGGTGGAGGGAAGTTTGACAGAAGCAAGGCAGCGATTTACAGTGGTGAAAAAGTGTGAATGTGAAACTTCCCTCAACAAATAAAGGTGAACAAACAAATAAAAACCTGTTGTTTGTAGATACGACGACGACTTGCTGCAGGAAACCACATCAAATGTTTAATCTTTTCGGTTTCTGTGCTCGTGTGTGAATTCAGTTTGTCAAGATGTTGGTTTTGTGGTTTTTAAAAAGTTCATTTCATTCAAACCTTTATTTAAACCTCAAAGGTCATTGAGGTTTTCCTCATTTGCATAGATGTCAAGGTGCAATATGAAAAAATGCAATACAACATAAAGAAATATATATATAGCATATTTAAAAACAACTTAAAATTGATCTATAAAATATTTAGGTTAAAATTAGGGCTAAAAACACAAGTAATTGATATCATTTGATGGAAATTTGCTTCCATCCGGGATTTTATTTCATTTCTGCAGTTGTTGATGTTGGTGATTTTAGAATCATTGGGTTTGATGGGAAGATTATTATAGCAGTGTAAAGAAATGGGATATTTTTGAATAATTTGTCCAAGAGGGGAGTGTGTATATGTAGAACAGGATGGGACCTAGGATTGAACCTTGGGGGACGCCACAGGGTAACTGAGGTAAAAGTTTAAAACAATTAATCGATTAGTTGGTTCATAAAATGCTGTAAAATGTCAATCAGAGGCATTTTTATATAGAGACAATTACTTTATCTTCAAGGAGGCTTTTATTTTGAAGGACATGCAATTCATGAGGTCACATGACCAGGATATCCCTATTGCTGATGGATATTTGACATGTGAGAATCATTGTCTCACAAATGAAGGTCGTGTTTTATTCAGAGTTTCGGGAAATTTTCACCAAATAAAAAAATAAACCCACTTTAGAACTTTAGTAAACTTCATTATTTTTATTAATATTATTATTTTACATTTAATTCAATTTACTTTTTTTTTTTAATTGGAAAATTCCTAGTGTATACAACCTAATAGATTTCCATTGACTTACATAGCATGAAACTATCCTGAGGCTATGTTCACACCTTTTTTTTTATTGTATTTCTTAAATATATCCATTATTTAGACCATTTAACATATCCAAGTAATAATTAATGCAACAGAAGATGAACTCGTTAACAGCTAATTTACCTTCTAGTAGTTTAGTAGTAGAAGATTGCTATAGCAGTGGAAGGAAATGTGATATTTTTGAATAATTTGTCCAGGAGGGGAGTGTGTATATGTAGAACAGGATGGGACCTAGGATTGAACCTTGGGGGACGCCACAGGGTAACTGAGGTGGATCAGTGTGGACCAGTGTTTATTGATAAACTTCTAGGGCAGTGACTATCAAAACAACATAAAAAATATATAATCAGATAAAATCTGATGCATATAGGATGAAATGAAACAATAAAATTATATGAATTATATGGAAATGTGATAGACATAAACAGGAAACGGAAAAAAAGGAACAGAAATACAGAAAAGTTTCACATTTGAAGGTTACTCATCAGTTTATATTGTATTAACAGTTGTTTATTTAACATAACTTAAAAAATTAAACATTCCTAAATTGATTATAACATTTATAAAACAATTTCTATCTATAAAATACCTTAGTACAATAATGTCGTAGGTGGTTCATTTACTTCAAAGAGTCATGGATCAAAAGCTGCATATAACACAACAAAAGAACAAATATAATAAACTTAAATACATGTAAATGTGTGTGGATTTAAGACATTTCAGCTGTAAAACACACCTTAACATGTCTAAACACATCAAACATACTGTAATCTATAGAAGAAGAGGAAGAAGTTTGTCTCATTTTCGATTCCTCCCACATCACAGGCGTCACTTTCTGTTCTGCTTTGTAATTTAAAAGAAGCGTCGAGATGAGACACCACATCTAAACTCACCACGACAGGTTCAAAGTGTTAAATATACTACATATATATATGTACTAGATATTCTAGATGGAATTTATATTAATTTATACATTTATCATTCATTTTCAGTTACTAAATTTGACATTTCGCGTCAAAATAATTGCACAAAATTGAGATTTTTGTCCAAAAAATTGCACAAATGGACAAAACAACATGAACACAACATGGATGTTGGACTTTCTCATCTTGCCAAACATTATTTGTCACTGACCCATTTTATAAACTGACATTTAGTCATGAAACTTTAAAATAGTTTGGAATTTACATTAAATACCAACTAAATGATACTGAAATATAAAAAAAACAACCACTTTTTTCCATTAAAACACCCAAATAATACAATATATTACATATTTGAGGCAGAAGAAGCAGTGAAATACATAAAATAATAATAAAATAAGTTTATTGCATTTGTTGCTGCAATTTAAAATAACCATATATTATCAGTAGCATTAAACTCCATTGTTATAATTCATGTTTTTTTAATCTTAAATACATAAATGATGTAATTTCCTTTATAAAACATTTTACTCTGACGTTAAACAAGATAATTTCCTGTCAAAATAAAAGTAAATGCATTAAAAGATCAATCTCAAATAGCATTTTTATGTCATTTAATATAAAACAGATCACTTTATTGTGTTGAACTGTGAGATTATTGCTGTTAAATGACTCCAACACACTGTAACATCCAGAAAATGACTTAAATTAGATGTTTGATGGTGAATTCTACTTTTTAAACTCTGACTTCAGCGTAGTTGCTCTCGTCATCATCAGCATCAGTTTTCCTCTTTAACTTCCTGCCACTTTTGGTCAAATGTGGCACCGAATAAACCAAAGATTCTTCATTTCTCTGTAAAATAAATGATGTTAAAACATGAAGAGACGGAGGATTTCATCATAGAACCAAGAAAAACGTCTCACCTGTTGTGGATTTACTGGTCCTGTGTTTGTTTGCAGGGCAGCAGCAGCTAAATAAAACCAAGAATTACAATTATACAGGATTCTATTTGAATTTAAATATAATTTATAGTCTGAATTAAAGCAGCATGAGTGTTTTATTACCGTAAAAACAACAAAGTCTTTGTTTCTTGATCGTATAAATCAGTGAAGCCGTAACTATCACACTCAAAAGCAAAGAAACACACAACAGACACTGAATAGTTGATGATTCCTGGCAACGACTCAATGATTCTCCTGAAATATTAAGAAAAAATAATGATGAGCAACAGAATATTAGTAATATTTGATATTTCCTCTTGAAATATTTCATATTTATCTTCTTATAAGGTGAATAAATCTGTAAAAAGTCGTATTAACACCTTCAGTGTCCTGAATGACGGATGTGACGACAGAGTTTGATTCTGGAACATTAGGAAAATAATTACACATTTTTATTAAATTCGAAATGCGTTGCAAGAAGATCAGTGAAGCATATGATCTATAAACTCATATTAAATTCATTTAATTTAAATTAATTACAGACAGATTTAAATATTTTAAGCCTTCATTCATTGTAATTATGGGTCACAGAAAATAAAAAATAAATAAAAATTCACGATATTCTAATTATTTGTATATATTATTGTTTGCAAAAGATAAATTGTTTTGAAATAACCCTTTAAATTATCTGTTATGTTATTTTATTTAAGTCCTATATCACATTTAACATATTCTCACCACAATTCTTCAATAAATTGATATGATTTGATGATGATTTACTTAATTTTTAATCAATATAGACTTTTAACTGTATAAATGTAGGAATTTAAATGAATAGATGTAGATTTAAAGGTACAGTGCGTAAGATTTAGGTGCAGAAATGACAGAAATATTCATAAATATAACAATAATGACATTTAACATGATTTATTTTAATAATCTTGTTCATATATTAAAGATTTATCACATAATATAACATCATTGGTGTTTTTATATGATTTTACAGTGTCTTAAAGGTGCAGTCTGTAAAATTTAGTGGAATTTAGTGGAAAAGACTAAGAATTATTTGCTTTATTATAACATGTTGTATATTACAATTAACCTGTTCTCACCACAGTCTCTGAATCTATTTAGAGGGTTTTAAATTTAAAATATTCATGGAAAACCTCATGTGAAGGAGAAGAAAATGCAAATAAAAAGAAAAAACTAATAAAATCCAAGCTGATTCTTTTCAAATGAAGAATAATATTTATATATTCGCCATAATTTACCTAATATTAAACAGATTTGAATACAAAAGAGAAACTGGACATTAAAGCATGAGTTTACCTTCAACTTTAAGGAAAGTTCCATTCACAGAAGTAGTTTGTAGTTCGGTGACTTGTTGGCAGAAGTAAAACGCTGAATCACTCAACTCAGCTTCAGTTTTGAGCAGGACGAACGTTCCAGGTTCGGTTTTTGCTGTAAATCCAGGAGTCGCTTTAACGTTGGAGTTATCGAAGGTGTAAGTTGCTGCTAAAGTTTCAGGAAACTTCCCAGAAACGACTCTGATCCAGAATAAAACTCCAGAATTGGAGGCGTGTCGACTGCAGGTTAAAGTCACGTCTTCTCCAACATGAACGGTCTTTGTTGAATAGATTTCATCTGTTCTACAGCCTGAAAAAACCAAATTAAACATGTTTAAATTCATGAACACAACTTACTGTAATGAAGAAGTGAAACTGAAGTTTTTAACATACTTACTCCCAGTTATAATCACAAGAGCCACACAAACTATGACCAGCATCTTCTGGAGTTAATTCACGTCTTAGTGCAGGAAAATTGATCCTAATGTGATGTTATAGAATAAGAAGGAACATTAAAATATAACGGAACTAATGTAAAATAACCTGATTGGTTCAGTGGTTTTTAGACAAACCACCAACGGGAAATGACCAGAACAGAAAATTTCCAATTCTGCATCTAAGACAGTGAATAGTTTTGTTTCTATGTTACATTAAATCTGATGATTTATAGTTATAATTAAGTTTAATTAGAGATAAAGTTATTTATTTCATGACTGTATAGTTGTGACATCATAACTTCACAGAAGTCTTGACAGTTCATTCACTCATAGAGTTTAATATGAGACTATTTACAGAACAAAAAGACTTTCTTATAATATAAAATATATTAAAATCTCCTTTAATGAGTTTCCTTTTTATTAAAGTGATGCATATAATCTTCTTTCTCTTTACTCTGCTGCCACCTTCTGGTTAAAGGCAGATAAAACATGAAATTAATAATTATTTTATTATTGTTTATATGTTTTTATTGTTGTATTTAATTAGATTTTTACATGAAAGGGTGTTTTTAATATAATTGTATTATTTTATTTAAATGTTTTAATGTTTAATTTTCTATATGTATATGTATTATTATTATTAATAATAATAATAAGGGCAACAGGTTCATTGACAGCAATTCAAACATTGGTGCATTTGTTTGTGATTTTATGGAACCATTAAATTATTTAAACTATAAAAAATTCCTTTTATCTCATGTTAAACCATGTTAAAGCTCTTTTCTTTTGTTATATACATTTTATAATATTTTAATTATTATTAGATGTTTAAAGAATGATAAGTCTAATAACGATGAGTGACCGCCGTTACAAGACATTAAAAGTGTCGTCTGGGGTCAGAGGTCAATCTGAGCTCACTGCATCTAAAACACACGAAGATGAAACAAATACAAAAACATCAAATAACTTGACATTTAACAAAATGAAGTTATACTATTATTTACTATAATATTAGTCAATAATGAGATTAAAATATAATTTATATATGTGTGTCTCATAGGTCTAGAAGTGATAAATGGTTAAGGACCAATAAAGAAACAATAAACCCTTTTCAGTGCAGCAATATTAACATTAGATAGATAATAATCAATACTAATTCAATACTAATTAAGGTTTTATTTAATATATTAGAGCATTTCCTCTGTGACAAAAACACAATTATCTGCTGCCTTCATCTGTTGGTTGGTTTCTAACAGCGTCTGCTGCCATCTTCTGGTACATATATATATATATATATATATATATATATATATATATATATATATATATATATATATATATAGGTTATAACTTAAGTTATATATATATAACTTAAGGTATTACAGCAAAAATAGGTATTTCATCCATTTGACTGATTACTGATTTTATTATACTATTATACTGTGTGTGATAGTACTGATTACTAATACTGATGTTGTTATACATATATATATATATATATATATATATATATATATATATATATATATATATATATATATATATATATTATATTATATTCTTCTTCTTCCTTTAAAATATATACATTCTTCACAGAAATGTGAAATTAGTGCGAATCTTTCAGAGCTCAATAGATAAAATATTCAGTTTTTATGTGTAAATGTTTGTAAAACAGGAGATAAACTTCACCTGCAACATAATAAATTACTTAAAATACAACATCTAAGACATTAAATTGGGAAATTGCATTTTTTTCTTATGTCTATATCTCTCTATAAATTGAAGGGTAATTTATCATGTAGATATTTTCCTTTACATAAAAAGGAGACACTTGCAGGTGTTATTTTCTGTGTTATTTTTACAGGTCCAGCCCACATGAGATTAAGTGTGTATTGTATGTGACCTGAGTTTAACACCACTGATGCATTCAGAGTCATGACACTCGTAGGAGGTGTTGTTTTAATGGGCTGAACCACAAACCACCTGAGATGTTGAGCAGCTCCTTCTCCTCCCACCGGCCACATCCTGTGAAACAGCAGCTGTTCTGAGAAATCGACCTTTAGCTGTTTGGTCAGTAGCTGAGAAACTGGTCAGCCACAACTTTTATGTCTCAGCTGCTGCATGTGGCTTTACTTTCCCAGGGTGTCTTTTCTTAATCTTATAGAACAACAACCTTTTTACATGATGCAAAAAAATAATAACCAGGTGAAAGCTATTATCATTATTTAATTTTGCAGTTTAAAGCTACAAAGATGCATAAAAAGCTAACACATGGATATCAAAAGAAAAGATATCACTTGCTGTGTGTGTGTGTGTGTGTGTGTGTGTGTGCGTGTGTGTGTGTGTGTGTGTGTGTGTGTGTGTGTGTGTGTGCGTGTGTTTGTGTGTGTGTCTTTTGTGAAGCACTTCATGTATCTCTTCTAATGATGAGTAGGTACACACACACACACACACACACACACACACACACACACACACACACATACACACATACACACACATACACACATACACACATACACACACATACACACATATACACATGTATATATTTAGTTTCTTTCATAAAATGCACAGTAAATAAAATATTATTTTAAAAAAATGCATATATTGAAAAAAAGAGGTCAAATCTCATCTCATGGTGTATTCTGTTAGAAATGTCACCAAATATAGCATATTAATAATATAATAATGCTATGCTATGTTACTGGTATTGTTATAATATAAGAGCTAATCTTCTGTAGTATATTTAAAGCCTCCTTAAGAGTTTCTATAGCGTTAGCTTCGTGCGTCACTGATCATAACCACCTGGACCACAACCACGTGTTGAAGACCTGTTCTTTAGTCTAACCATCTACATCCTGTGGAACAGTGGTTGAGTTTGCTGTGAGAAATAAATATATGAGGGTAAAGGTGTCAGGACAAATGGCTGAAACAGCTGCTGTGTCAGTGTAGCTCCTATACATATAGATAATAATAATAATTATTATTATTATTATTATGCAGTATTGTGCCACATGGGAAATTGTCTTTTTGTCTTTTGTCTTTAATTTTTGTTTGTGAATCTGGATTAAAAATACAAAATATCCATCATATGCATAACCTTATACTTAACACTGTATAAGGTTATTAGCATATGACAATCCTGTATGTACTATAGTATGTCGTCCAAATAATAGTCATACTATAGCATGTCGTCCAAAAAAAGTCATACTATAGCATTTTGTCCAAAAAAAGTCATACTATAGTATGTCGACCAAAAAAAGTCATACTATAGCATGTCGACCAAAAAAAGTCATACTATAGTATGTCGACCAAAAAAAGTCATACTATAGTATGTCAACCAAAAAAAGTCATACTATAGCATGTCGACCAAAAAAAGTCATACTATAGCATGTCGACCAAAAAAAGTCATACTATAGTATGTCGACCAAAAAAAGTCATACTATAGTATGTCAACCAAAAAAGTCATACTATAGCATTTTGTCCAAAAAAAGTCATACTATAGTATGTCGACCAAAAAAAGTCATACTATAGTATGTCGACCAAAAAAAGTCATACTATAGCATGTCGACCAAAAAAAGTCATACTATAGCATGTCGACCAAAAAAAGTCATACTATAGTATGTCGACCAAAAAAAGTCATACTATAGTATGTCAACCAAAAAAGTCATACTATAGCATTTTGTCCAAAAAAAGTCATACTATAGTATGTCGACCAAAAAAAGTCATACTATAGTATGTCGACCAAAAAAAGTCATACTATAGTATGTCAACCAAAAAAGTCATACTATAGCATTTTGTCCAAAAAAAGTCATACTATAGTATGTCGACCAAAAAAAGTCATACTATAGTATGTCGACCAAAAAAAGTCATACTATAGCATGTCGACCAAAAAAAGTCATACTATAGCATGTCGACCAAAAAAAGTCATACTATAGCATGTCGACCAAAAAAAGTCATACTATAGTATGTCGACCAAAAAAAGTCATACTATAGTATGTCAACCAAAAAAGTCATACTATAGCATTTTGTCCAAAAAAAGTCATACTATAGTATGTCGACCAAAAAAAGTCATACTATAGCATGTCGACCAAAAAAAGTCATACTATAGCATGTCGACCAAAAAAAGTCATACTATAGTATGTCGACCAAAAAAAGTCATACTATAGTATGTCAACCAAAAAAGTCATACTATAGCATTTTGTCCAAAAAAAGTCATACTATAGCATGTCGACCAAAAAAAGTCATACTATAGCATGTCGACCAAAAAAAGTCATACTATAGTATGTCGACCAAAAAAAGTCATACTATAGTATGTCAACCAAAAAAGTCATACTATAGCATTTTGTCCAAAAAAAGTCATACTATAGTATGTCGACCAAAAAAAGTCATACTATAGCATGTCGACCAAAAAAAGTCATACTATAGCATGTCGACCAAAAAAAGTCATACTATAGTATGTCGACCAAAAAAAGTCATACTATAGTATGTCAACCAAAAAAGTCATACTATAGCATTTTGTCCAAAAAAAGTCATACTATAGCATTTTGTCCAAAAAAAGTCATACTATAGTATGTCGACCAAAAAAAGTCATACTATAGCATATTGTCCAAAAAAAGTCATACTATAGTATGTCGTCCAAAAAAAGTCATACTATAGCATGTCGACCAAAAAAAGTCATACTATAGCATGTCGTCCAAAAAAAGTCATACTATAGTATGTCGTCCAAAAAAAGTCATTCTATAGTATGTCGTCCAAAAAAAGTCATACTATAGTATGTCGACCAAAAAAAGTCATACTATAGCATATTGTCCAAAAAAAGTCATACTATAGTATGTCGTCCAAAAAAAGTCATTCTATAGTATGTCGTCCAAAAACAGTCATACTATAGTATGTCGACCAAAAAAAGTCATACTATAGCATATTGTCCAAAAAAAGTCATACTATAGTATGTCGTCCAAAAAAAGTCATTCTATAGTATGTTGTCCAAAAAAAGTCATACTATAGTATGTCGTCCAAAAAAAGTCATTCTATAGTATGTCGTCCAAAAAAAGTCATACTATAGTATGTCGACCAAAAAAAGTCATACTATAGCATATTGTCCAAAAAAAGTCATACTATAGTATGTCGTCCAAAAAAAGTCATTCTATAGTATGTCGTCCAAAAACAGTCATACTATAGTATGTCGACCAAAAAAAGTCATACTATAGCATATTGTCCAAAAAAAGTCATACTATAGTATGTCGTCCAAAAAAAGTCATTCTATAGTATGTTGTCCAAAAAAAGTCATACTATAGTATGTCGTCCAAAAAAAGTCATTCTATAGTATGTCGTCCAAAAAAAGTCATACTATAGTATGTCGACCAAAAAAAGTCATACTATAGCATATTGTCCAAAAAAAGTCATACTATAGTATGTCGTCCAAAAAAAGTCATACTATAGTATGTCGACCAAAAAAAGTCATACTATAGCATGTCGTCCAAAAAAAGTCATACTATAGCATGTCGTCCAAAAAAGTCATACTATAGCATGTCGTCCAAAAAAAGTCATACTATAGCATGTCGTCCAAAAAAAGTCATACTATAGCATGTCGTCCAAAAAAGGTCATACTATAGCATGTTGTCCCAAAAATAGTCATGCTCTAGCATGTGGCAGGCATGGTGGAGCAGGGGTTAGCGCTGTTACCTCACAGCAACAAGGTTGCAAGTTCAAGACCTCCTTCCGTCCTACTGGGTACTATTCTATCATGTCGTCCAAAAAAAAGTCATACTATAGCATGTCAACCAAAAAAAGTCATACTATAACATGTCGACCAAAAAAAGTCATACTATAGCATGTTGACCAAAAAAAGTCATACTATAGCATTTCGACCAAAAAATGTCATACTATAGTATGTCGTCCAAAAAAAGTCATACTATAGCACTTTGTCCAAAAAAAGTCATACTATAACATGTCGACAAAAAAAAGTCATACTATAGCATGTCGACCAAAAAAAGTCATACTATAGCATATTGTCCAAAAAAAGTCATACTATAGTATGTCGTCCAAAAAAAGTCATACGATAGCATTTTGTCCAAAAAAAGTCATACTATAACATGTCGACAAAAAAAAGTCATACTATAGCATGTCGACCAAAAAAAGTCATACTATAGCATATTGTCCAAAAAAAGTCATACTATAGTATGTCGTCCAAAAAAAGTCATACTATAGCATTTTGTCCAAAAAAAGTCATACTATAGCATGTCGACCAAAAAAAGTCATACTATAGCATGTCGTCCAAAAAAAGTCATACTATAGCATGTCGACCAAAAAAAGTCATACTATAGCATGTCGACCAAAAAAAGTCATACTATAGCATGTCGTCCAAAAAAAGTCATACTATAGCATGTCGTTCAAAAAAAAGTCATACTATAGCATGTCGTCCAAAAAAAGTCATACTATAGCATGTCGACCAAAAAAAGTCATACTATAGCATGTCGTCCAAAAAAAGTCATACTATAGCATTTTGTCCAAAAAAAGTCATTCTATAGTATGTCGTCCAAAAAAAGTCATACTATAGTATGTCGACCAAAAAAAGTCATACTATAGCATATTGTCCAAAAAAAGTCATACTATAGTATGTCGTCCAAAAAAAGTCATACTATAGTATGTCGACCAAAAAAAGTCATACTATAGCATGTCGTCCAAAAAAAGTCATACTATAGCATGTCGTCCAAAAAAAGTCATACTATAGTATGTCGTCCAAAAAAAGTCATACTATAGTATGTCGACCAAAAAAAGTCATACTATAGCATATTGTCCAAAAAAAGTCATACTATAGTATGTCGACCAAAAAAAGTCATACTATAGTATGTCGTCCAAAAAAAGTCATTCTATAGTATGTCGACCAAAAAAAGTCATACTATAGCATGTCGTCCAAAAAAAGTCATACTATAGCATGTCGTCCAAAAAAAGTCATACTATAGTATGTCAACCAAAAAAAGTCATACTATAGTATGTCGACCAAAAAAAGTCATACTATAGCATGTCGTCCAAAAAAAGTCATACTATAGCATGTCGTCCAAAAAAAGTCATACTATAGCATGTCGTCCAAAAAAAGTCATACTATAGCATGTCGTCCAAAAAAAGTCATACTATAGCATGTCATCCAAAAAAAGTCATACTATAGTATGTCGACCAAAAAAAGTCATACTATAGCATGTCGACCAAAAAAAGTCATACTATAGCATTTTGTCCAAAAAAAGTCATACTATAGTATGTCGTCCAAAAAAAGTCATACTATAGTATGTTGACCAAAAAAAGTCATACTATAGCATATTGTCCAAAAAAAGTCATACTATAGTATGTCGTCCAAAAAAAGTCATACTATGGCATTTTGTCCAAAAAAGGTCATACTATAGTATGTCGACCAAAAAAAGTCATACTATAGCATATTGTCCAAAAAAAGTCATACTATAGTATGTCGTCCAAAAAAAGTCATTCTATAGTATGTTGTCCAAAAAAAGTCATACTATAGTATGTCGTCCAAAAAAAGTCATTCTATAGTATGTCGTCCAAAAAAAGTCATACTATAGTATGTCGACCAAAAAAAGTCATACTATAGCATATTGTCCAAAAAAAGTCATACTATAGTATGTCGTCCAAAAAAAGTCATACTATAGTATGTCGACCAAAAAAAGTCATACTATAGCATGTCGTCCAAAAAAAGTCATACTATAGCATGTCGTCCAAAAAAAGTCATACTATAGTATGTCGTCCAAAAAAAGTCATACTATAGTATGTCGACCAAAAAAAGTCATACTATAGTATGTCGACCAAAAAAAGTCATATTATAGCATTTTGTCCAAAAAAAGTCATACTATAGCATGTCGACCAAAAAAAGTCATACTATAGTATGTCGTCCAAAAAAAGTCATTCTATAGTATGTCGACCAAAAAAAGTCATACTATAGCATATTGTCCAAAAAAAGTCATACTATAGTATGTCGACCAAAAAAAGTCATACTATAGTATGTCGTCCAAAAAAAGTCATTCTATAGTATGTCGACCAAAAAAAGTCATACTATAGCATTTTGTCCAAAAAAAGTCATACTATAGCATGTCGACCAAAAAAAGTCATACTATAGTATGTCGACCAAAAAAAGTCATACTATAGCATATTGTCCAAAAAAAGTCATACTATAGTATGTCGTCCAAAAAAAGTCATACTATGGCATTTTGTCCAAAAAAGGTCATACTATAGTATGTCGACCAAAAAAAGTCATACTATAGCATATTGTCCAAAAAAAGTCATACTATAGTATGTCGTCCAAAAAAAGTCATTCTATAGTATGTTGTCCAAAAAAAGTCATACTATAGTATGTCGTCCAAAAAAAGTCATTCTATAGTATGTCGTCCAAAAAAAGTCATACTATAGTATGTCGACCAAAAAAAGTCATACTATAGCATATTGTCCAAAAAAAGTCATACTATAGTATGTCGTCCAAAAAAAGTCATACTATAGTATGTCGACCAAAAAAAGTCATACTATAGCATGTCGTCCAAAAAAAGTCATACTATAGCATGTCGTCCAAAAAAAGTCATACTATAGTATGTCGTCCAAAAAAAGTCATACTATAGTATGTCGACCAAAAAAAGTCATACTATAGTATGTCGACCAAAAAAAGTCATACTATAGCATTTTGTCCAAAAAAAGTCATACTATAGCATGTCGACCAAAAAAAGTCATACTATAGCATGTCGTCCAAAAAAAGTCATTCTATAGTATGTCGACCAAAAAAAGTCATACTATAGCATATTGTCCAAAAAAAGTCATACTATAGTATGTCGACCAAAAAAAGTCATACTATAGTATGTCGTCCAAAAAAAGTCATTCTATAGTATGTCGACCAAAAAAAGTCATACTATAGCATGTCGACCAAAAAAAGTCATACTATAGCATGTCGACCAAAAAAAGTCATACTATAGCATGTCGTCCAAAAAAAGTCATACTATAGCATGTCGTCCAAAAAAAGTCATACTATAGTATGTCGACCAAAAAAAGTCATACTATAGCATGTCGACCAAAAAAAGTCATACTATAGTATGTCGACCAAAAAAAGTCATACTATAGCATATTGTCCAAAAAAAGTCATACTATAGTATGTCGTCCAAAAAAAGTCATTCTATAGTATGTCGTCCAAAAACAGTCATACTATAGTATGTCGACCAAAAAAAGTCATACTATAGCATATTGTCCAAAAAAAGTCATACTATAGTATGTCGTCCAAAAAAAGTCATTCTATAGTATGTTGTCCAAAAAAAGTCATACTATAGTATGTCGTCCAAAAAAAGTCATTCTATAGTATGTCGTCCAAAAAAAGTCATACTATAGTATGTCGACCAAAAAAAGTCATACTATAGCATATTGTCCAAAAAAAGTCATACTATAGTATGTCGTCCAAAAAAAGTCATACTATAGTATGTCGACCAAAAAAAGTCATACTATAGCATGTCGTCCAAAAAAAGTCATACTATAGCATGTCGTCCAAAAAAGTCATACTATAGCATGTCGTCCAAAAAAAGTCATACTATAGCATGTCGTCCAAAAAAAGTCATACTATAGCATGTCGTCCAAAAAAGGTCATACTATAGCATGTTGTCCCAAAAATAGTCATGCTCTAGCATGTGGCAGGCATGGTGGAGCAGGGGTTAGCGCTGTTACCTCACAGCAACAAGGTTGCAAGTTCAAGACCTCCTTCCGTCCTACTGGGTACTATTCTATCATGTCGTCCAAAAAAAAGTCATACTATAGCATGTCAACCAAAAAAAGTCATACTATAACATGTCGACCAAAAAAAGTCATACTATAGCATGTTGACCAAAAAAAGTCATACTATAGCATTTCGACCAAAAAATGTCATACTATAGTATGTCGTCCAAAAAAAGTCATACTATAGCACTTTGTCCAAAAAAAGTCATACTATAACATGTCGACAAAAAAAAGTCATACTATAGCATGTCGACCAAAAAAAGTCATACTATAGCATATTGTCCAAAAAAAGTCATACTATAGTATGTCGTCCAAAAAAAGTCATTCTATAGTATGTCGACCAAAAAAAGTCATACTATAGCATGTCGACCAAAAAAAGTCATACTATAGCATGTCGACCAAAAAAAGTCATACTATAGCATGTCGTCCAAAAAAAGTCATACTATAGCATGTCGTCCAAAAAAAGTCATACTATAGTATGTCGACCAAAAAAAGTCATACTATAGCATGTCGACCAAAAAAAGTCATACTATAGTATGTCGACCAAAAAAAGTCATACTATAGCATATTGTCCAAAAAAAGTCATACTATAGTATGTCGTCCAAAAAAAGTCATTCTATAGTATGTCGTCCAAAAACAGTCATACTATAGTATGTCGACCAAAAAAAGTCATACTATAGCATATTGTCCAAAAAAAGTCATACTATAGTATGTCGTCCAAAAAAAGTCATTCTATAGTATGTTGTCCAAAAAAAGTCATACTATAGTATGTCGTCCAAAAAAAGTCATTCTATAGTATGTCGTCCAAAAAAAGTCATACTATAGTATGTCGACCAAAAAAAGTCATACTATAGCATATTGTCCAAAAAAAGTCATACTATAGTATGTCGTCCAAAAAAAGTCATACTATAGCATGTCGTCCAAAAAAAGTCATACTATAGCATGTCGTCCAAAAAAGTCATACTATAGCATGTCGTCCAAAAAAAGTCATACTATAGCATGTCGTCCAAAAAAAGTCATACTATAGCATGTCGTCCAAAAAAGGTCATACTATAGCATGTTGTCCCAAAAATAGTCATGCTCTAGCATGTGGCAGGCATGGTGGAGCAGGGGTTAGCGCTGTTACCTCACAGCAACAAGGTTGCAAGTTCAAGACCTCCTTCCGTCCTACTGGGTACTATTCTATCATGTCGTCCAAAAAAAAGTCATACTATAGCATGTCAACCAAAAAAAGTCATACTATAACATGTCGACCAAAAAAAGTCATACTATAGCATGTTGACCAAAAAAAGTCATACTATAGCATTTCGACCAAAAAATGTCATACTATAGTATGTCGTCCAAAAAAAGTCATACTATAGCACTTTGTCCAAAAAAAGTCATACTATAACATGTCGACAAAAAAAAGTCATACTATAGCATGTCGACCAAAAAAAGTCATACTATAGCATATTGTCCAAAAAAAGTCATACTATAGTATGTCGTCCAAAAAAAGTCATACGATAGCATTTTGTCCAAAAAAAGTCATACTATAACATGTCGACAAAAAAAAGTCATACTATAGCATGTCGACCAAAAAAAGTCATACTATAGCATATTGTCCAAAAAAAGTCATACTATAGTATGTCGTCCAAAAAAAGTCATACTATAGCATTTTGTCCAAAAAAAGTCATACTATAGCATGTCGACCAAAAAAAGTCATACTATAGCATGTCGTCCAAAAAAAGTCATACTATAGCATGTCGACCAAAAAAAGTCATACTATAGCATGTCGACCAAAAAAAGTCATACTATAGCATGTCGTCCAAAAAAAGTCATACTATAGCATGTCGTTCAAAAAAAAGTCATACTATAGCATGTCGTCCAAAAAAAGTCATACTATAGCATGTCGACCAAAAAAAGTCATACTATAGCATGTCGTCCAAAAAAAGTCATACTATAGCATTTTGTCCAAAAAAAGTCATTCTATAGTATGTCGTCCAAAAAAAGTCATACTATAGTATGTCGACCAAAAAAAGTCATACTATAGCATATTGTCCAAAAAAAGTCATACTATAGTATGTCGTCCAAAAAAAGTCATACTATAGTATGTCGACCAAAAAAAGTCATACTATAGCATGTCGTCCAAAAAAAGTCATACTATAGCATGTCGTCCAAAAAAAGTCATACTATAGTATGTCGTCCAAAAAAAGTCATACTATAGTATGTCGACCAAAAAAAGTCATACTATAGCATATTGTCCAAAAAAAGTCATACTATAGTATGTCGACCAAAAAAAGTCATACTATAGTATGTCGTCCAAAAAAAGTCATTCTATAGTATGTCGACCAAAAAAAGTCATACTATAGCATGTCGTCCAAAAAAAGTCATACTATAGCATGTCGTCCAAAAAAAGTCATACTATAGTATGTCAACCAAAAAAAGTCATACTATAGTATGTCGACCAAAAAAAGTCATACTATAGCATGTCGTCCAAAAAAAGTCATACTATAGCATGTCGTCCAAAAAAAGTCATACTATAGCATGTCGTCCAAAAAAAGTCATACTATAGCATGTCGTCCAAAAAAAGTCATACTATAGCATGTCATCCAAAAAAAGTCATACTATAGTATGTCGACCAAAAAAAGTCATACTATAGCATGTCGACCAAAAAAAGTCATACTATAGCATTTTGTCCAAAAAAAGTCATACTATAGTATGTCGTCCAAAAAAAGTCATACTATAGTATGTTGACCAAAAAAAGTCATACTATAGCATATTGTCCAAAAAAAGTCATACTATAGTATGTCGTCCAAAAAAAGTCATACTATGGCATTTTGTCCAAAAAAGGTCATACTATAGTATGTCGACCAAAAAAAGTCATACTATAGCATATTGTCCAAAAAAAGTCATACTATAGTATGTCGTCCAAAAAAAGTCATTCTATAGTATGTTGTCCAAAAAAAGTCATACTATAGTATGTCGTCCAAAAAAAGTCATTCTATAGTATGTCGTCCAAAAAAAGTCATACTATAGTATGTCGACCAAAAAAAGTCATACTATAGCATATTGTCCAAAAAAAGTCATACTATAGTATGTCGTCCAAAAAAAGTCATACTATAGTATGTCGACCAAAAAAAGTCATACTATAGCATGTCGTCCAAAAAAAGTCATACTATAGCATGTCGTCCAAAAAAAGTCATACTATAGTATGTCGTCCAAAAAAAGTCATACTATAGTATGTCGACCAAAAAAAGTCATACTATAGTATGTCGACCAAAAAAAGTCATACTATAGCATTTTGTCCAAAAAAAGTCATACTATAGCATGTCGACCAAAAAAAGTCATACTATAGTATGTCGTCCAAAAAAAGTCATTCTATAGTATGTCGACCAAAAAAAGTCATACTATAGCATATTGTCCAAAAAAAGTCATACTATAGTATGTCGACCAAAAAAAGTCATACTATAGTATGTCGTCCAAAAAAAGTCATTCTATAGTATGTCGACCAAAAAAAGTCATACTATAGCATTTTGTCCAAAAAAAGTCATACTATAGCATGTCGACCAAAAAAAGTCATACTATAGTATGTCGACCAAAAAAAGTCATACTATAGCATATTGTCCAAAAAAAGTCATACTATAGTATGTCGTCCAAAAAAAGTCATACTATGGCATTTTGTCCAAAAAAGGTCATACTATAGTATGTCGACCAAAAAAAGTCATACTATAGCATATTGTCCAAAAAAAGTCATACTATAGTATGTCGTCCAAAAAAAGTCATTCTATAGTATGTTGTCCAAAAAAAGTCATACTATAGTATGTCGTCCAAAAAAAGTCATTCTATAGTATGTCGTCCAAAAAAAGTCATACTATAGTATGTCGACCAAAAAAAGTCATACTATAGCATATTGTCCAAAAAAAGTCATACTATAGTATGTCGTCCAAAAAAAGTCATACTATAGTATGTCGACCAAAAAAAGTCATACTATAGCATGTCGTCCAAAAAAAGTCATACTATAGCATGTCGTCCAAAAAAAGTCATACTATAGTATGTCGTCCAAAAAAAGTCATACTATAGTATGTCGACCAAAAAAAGTCATACTATAGTATGTCGACCAAAAAAAGTCATACTATAGCATTTTGTCCAAAAAAAGTCATACTATAGCATGTCGACCAAAAAAAGTCATACTATAGCATGTCGTCCAAAAAAAGTCATTCTATAGTATGTCGACCAAAAAAAGTCATACTATAGCATATTGTCCAAAAAAAGTCATACTATAGTATGTCGACCAAAAAAAGTCATACTATAGTATGTCGTCCAAAAAAAGTCATTCTATAGTATGTCGACCAAAAAAAGTCATACTATAGCATGTCGACCAAAAAAAGTCATACTATAGCATGTCGACCAAAAAAAGTCATACTATAGCATGTCGTCCAAAAAAAGTCATACTATAGCATGTCGTCCAAAAAAAGTCATACTATAGTATGTCGACCAAAAAAAGTCATACTATAGCATGTCGACCAAAAAAAGTCATACTATAGTATGTCGACCAAAAAAAGTCATACTATAGCATATTGTCCAAAAAAAGTCATACTATAGTATGTCGTCCAAAAAAAGTCATACTATGGCATTTTGTCCAAAAAAGATCATACTATAGCATGTTGTCCCAAAAATAGTCATACTATAGCATGTGGCAGGCATGGTGGAGCAGGGGTTAGCGCTGTTACCTCACAGCAACAAGGTTGCAAGTTCAAGACCTCCTTCCGTCCTACTGGGTACTATTCTATCATGTCGTCCAAAAAAAAGTCATACTATAGCATGTCAACCAAAAAAAGTCATACTATAACATGTCGACCAAAAAAAGTCATACTATAGCATGTTGACCAAAAAAAGTCATACTATAGCATGTCGACCAAAAAAAGTCATACTATAGTATGTCGTCCAAAAAAGTCATACTATAGCATTTTGTCCAAAAAAAGTCATACTATAACATGTCGACAAAAAAAAGTCATACTATAGCATGTCGACCAAAAAAAGTCATACTATAGCATTTTGTCCAAAAAAAGTCATACTATAGTATGTCGTCCAAAAAAAGTCATACTATAGCATTTTGTCCAAAAAAAGTCATACTATAGCATGTCGACCAAAAAAAGTCATACTATAGCATGTCGTCCAAAAAAAGTCATACTATAGCATTTTGTCCAAAAAAAGTCATACTATAGCATGTTGTCCCAAAAATAGTCATACTATAGCATGTTGTCCCAAAAATAGTCATGTTATAGCATGTGGCAGACATGGTGGAGCAGGGGTTAGCGCTATTACCTCACAGCAACAAGGTTGCAGGTTCAAAACCTCCTTGGGTCCTTCTGGTTAGTATTATATCATGTCGTCCAAAAAAAAGTCATTTTATAGTATGTCGACCTAAAAAAGTCATACTACAGCATTTTGTCCAAAAAAAGTCATACTATAGCATGTCGTTCAAAAAAAAGTCATACTATAGTATGTCGACCAAAAAAAGTCATACTATAGCATGTCGTCCAAAAAAAAGTCATACTATAGCATGTCGACCAAAAAAAGTCATACCATAGCATTTTGTCCAAAAAAAGTCATACTATAGCATGTCGACCAAAAAAAGTCATACTATAGCATGTCGTCCAAAAAAAAGTCATACTATAGCATGTCGACCAAAAAAAGTCATACTATAGCATATTGTCCAAAAAAAGTCATACTATAGCATGTCGACCAAAAAAAGTCATACTATAGCATGTCGTCCAAAAAATGTCATACTATAGCATGTCGACCAAAAAAAGTCATACTATAGCATGTCGTCCAAAAAATGTCATACTATAGCATGTCGTCCAAAAAATGTCATACTATAGCATGTCGACCAAAAAAAGTCATACTATAGCATGTCGTCCAAAAAAAGTCATACTATAGCATGTCGTCCAAAAAAAGTCATACTATAGTATGTCGACCAAAAAAAGTCATACTATAGCATATTGTCCAAAAAAAGTCATACTATAGCATGTCGACCAAAAAAAGTCATACTATAGCATGTCGTCCAAAAAATGTCATACTATAGCATGTCGACCAAAAAAAGTCATACTATTGCATGTCGACCAAAAAAAGTCATACTATAGCATGTCGACCAAAAAAAGTCATACTATAGCATGTCTCCAAAAAAAGTCATAGTATAGCATGTGCTAGGTTTTGATCCTGCAACCTCCTTGGTGTGGAGCAGCAGCACTAACCCCTGCACCACAGTGTCATGTCATACCTTAGGTTGTCTCCAAAAATAAGTAATACTTTCGCATGTCGTCAAAAAAGCATTCTACAATAACATTTCTGAAAAAAAAAACACTCATACCATAGTATGTCACCAAAAAAAGTCATATTATAGCATGCCATCCAAAGAAAGGCATACTAATGTATGTCATCCAAAACTAAGACACGTTCTAGTATGTGGTAGGTCTTGAACCCACAACCTTCTTAGTGTGGAGCAGCAGTCCAATCCCCTGCGCCATGTCATACCAGTGCCTGTCTCTAAAAATAAGTCATAATTTCACGTCACCAAAAAAAAAAACATTCTACAATAACATTTCGGGAAACTCATTCCATAGCATGAAACCAAAAAAAGGTCATACTATAGCATGTTGTCCAAACAAAGTCATACTACTGCATGTCATCCAAAAAACAGTCATATTCTAGTATGTGCTATAAAAAGAGTCATACCATAGTATGTTGACTATAGTATGACTAGTCATGCTATAGCATTTCCATTGACTCACACACTCACACCTATGGGCAACTTAGAGTTTCCAATTAACCCCAGCATGTGATTAGACTGTGGGAGGAAGCCCAAAAACCCAGTGAAAATCCATGCAGACAACATGCAAAACTCCGCACAGAAAGGTCCCAGACCACACCAGGGTCTTGAACCCGGAACCTTCTTGGTGTGGAGTAGCAGTGCAAACCCCTGCGCCACATCCTACCACAGGGTGCTGTCAAAAATAAGTCATACTATAGCATGTCGTCAAAAAAACATTCTACAATAACATTTTGGGAAAAAAAACTACCATAGCATGTTACCAAAAAAATCCTATTATAGTGTGTCATCCAAAGAAAGGCATACTAAAGTATGTCATTCTCTAGTATGTGCTAGGTTTTGAACCTGGAACCTTCTTGGTGTGGAGTATCAGCACAAAGCCCTGCGCCACGTCCTAACAGGATGTTTCCAAAAATAAGTCATACTTTTGCATGTCATCAAAAAAAGTCATACTATAATACTTCCATTAACTCGGCCCTATGGACAATAAAGAGTCTCCAAGTCTCCGTAACCTTAGCATGTGATTAGACTGGTCTTGAACCTGCAACCTTCTTGGGGTGGCGCAGCAGCACAAACCCCTGCACCACAGTGTCATGTCACATTATATGATGTCTCCAAAAACAAGTCATATTTTTGCATGCTGTCATAAAAAACATTGCACACGAACATTTCGGGGAAAAAAAACACATACCATGTCACTAAAAAAAAGTCATACTATAGCATGTGTTTGAAAAAAGTCATATTATGGCTTGTCATCCAAAAAAAAGCCATACTACAGTATGTGCTGGTTTTGAACCTGCAACCTTCTTGGTGTGGAGTAGCAGCACAAACCTCTGCACCACAGCATCACGTCACATGTCAGGATGTCTCCAAAAATAAGTCATACTATAGCATGTCATCCATAGAGTGAAATTAGCATTGAGCTAATTCTGACTTATTTATTATTATTTCATATATGGAGTTTATACAGTGTTAGCTCAAAATAAAGTAATAATAATTCACAATTATTGATTCTATAAGACATCTAAGTAACACGATGATCATCCAAGCAACTTGAATGAAATTAAATGATACTGACAATATTTTAATGAACAAAATGAAGCGTGTTGGTTAAATACACTTGTGGAAAAGCAACTGGACTTCTTAACTTGTTTGAAGATGTTTTATCTCTTAAACGCCAACGCCAAGAAATCCAGGTGTTTAAAACGTAAGTAGGTGTGAAACCAAACATCACTTGAAATTGGTGTGAATGAGTTCCTTAAGGTGTCAGCAACCCAACTATATATATATTTATTCATTGATTGGTTTATAGAGATGGTTCCATTGTTGGTCTAGTGTTGGTATGCTTTGATTCCAGGTTGTGTTTTGGAAAAAATGAAATATTATATGGACAACATCTAAAATATCTGCGTTTGAGGTCATTCTTGATATCACCTCATGGTTTATTTATCAGCTGTTCTAGAGATTTCAATCATAAACTAATCATACTATTCCTGTTGTTTCCTGTTATTCCTTCACTTCTCTCATGAATGCATTTTACAATGAATAGACACAAACTTAAGCCTTTAAATGTCTTTATTGAATAAGCAACAGGACACATCAGCTGATACAACGGTTCAATCATCATATTGAGGAGGGTTTGGTTCAAAGTGAACAGGACGGCCCTTCAAACATTTGATAGTTATTGGTTGGAACAGGTTTGTACCATTGTACTGACATTTAGGAAACCTGCTCTTCTCCACATCCAGTTTACAGAGAACCATTTTGAAACTCTCACGGCTTTTCCTCATCTCCTTCTTTCTCTTAACAACCTCTCCACTCTCACAGACAGCTTTGACTGCGTTGATGTCGGCTTTGATGAAGGTGTTTGCAGCCTTACATTTCTGTTTTGAATGTTTTTTCTTTTTCTTTTTTTCTGAGTTTTTGTCCTGATTGATTTTCCTTTTGTTTATTACACTAGTGCACATTGTCTTAGTCATGTCCTCTTTGATATGTTGGTTAATGAACTTCTTGTATGCATCTTGTATTTTGACCCCTTTGTCCAGAGGGAGCAAATCATCAGAGAACACGCCATCAGAGAACACGTCATCAGAGAACACGTCATCAGAGAACACGCCATCAGAGAACACGCCATCAGAGAACACGCCATCAGAGAACACGGCTCCAGACAGCAGAACCAGCAGCAAACAGACAAACTGGATCCTCATGATTCTCTGGTGAAGCAAAGAAGGTAAAAATAGATAGAAAATGAACATTGATGGAAGTTTACAGCTACAGTATTAGAATTATTATTAACCTAGACTTCAGGGATGTTAGGTCAAAGGTCAGTTGGTCCAGACTCAAATATTTTAACAACTATTGGATGAATTGACATGATTTGAGGGACATTTCAATGAAGGAAAGTGAGTTTCAGCAGCTACTGACACGCATGAACATTCATGAAACTGTCCAATATATAACTATAATTAATAATTAATTAGTTGCCAACTATTACATTAATCACCACCAACTATTCTGATAACCGATTAATGGATTTGAGTCATTTTTTAAGAAGAAAATGTCTAAATTCTCTGGTTCCAGCTTCTCTTCTCTGATTATTTCCTGGTTTCTTTAGTCTCTATAATAATAAACTGATGATCTTTGGGTTGTGGACAATAAAAGACATTTTAGGTTGAATCTTCAGTTTTGGGAAACACTGATCCACGTTTTACACCATTTTATGAACCAAATAACTGATCAATTAATAGTTTCAATAATCGATCAGAATAGTTGATAGTTGCAGCACTGATGACAAACAATAGGTGAAACACACTTTAAAAAATACATCTCAACACGTCAAAATATCCAATATCAACAGGTGTTTTCTCGATTATTGTGTGAAAACTATGAGATAAGACAGAATTTTATGATAAAAAGCCAAATAATTCAACCTTGTTTTAAGAAAAGCATAAAAACTATGCAGTGAGCTGCAGACCAGCAGTGAAGTTAGAAGCTCTGAACCTAAGGAGGAAAAACAGCTGCAGACCTTTTTTCAGTCAAATCCTGACGACTTCTTCCTTCTTCTTGTTGGAACTTTCTGCAAAAAAAACAGAAAAACAGCCTTTGATTAAGATGATGATTGTGTTTCCTCTGAGTCGACCTGTTTGTGTTCTCATGATGAAAATCATTTACCTGAATCACAGATGCTGATCAGCGACAAAGAAGCAGCAGAAAACCGTCGAGTCTTTTATAGAGTTTAGTTCCTTGTTGTAGAAACTCCCCTTCCTGACATGTTCTATACATCGCCCAATCACACATGACCATGTTAGCTTGAGGTCATGACCACAACCTCAAGTTAAACACGTAGAGTTCTGAGAATCGACATCAATTCTGAATAATTAGCTTCATAACGTGACTCGTTCATCGTATTATTTTAAACCTGTTGTTTCCACAATGGATTTTAGCCTCATTCTGTGTTTGACAGAAACTTAACGCTGCAAAAGTCAAAGTCAGAAACAACAGTCTGAAGAAACCAAAACCCAGCGTGATGCAGTGAAACCTCATATTATTTATTTTGTTACGTTTGCTGTTAAATTGAATGAAATTAAATGAAAATGGTGAGATTTTAAAGCATAAAATGAATGATGTTGGTCAAATATGCAGAAAACTGATCATTAAATGCTTTTTCTGTCTAAAAATGCAGCAGAAATAGACACTAACAGCTTTAAGTGGACAGGACAATATTTAGAGAGTGTAGAAAATTAAATATTCTTTGGGATTCATGTTATTTCTTGACTCAATAACTGCTGTTAATAAAAAATGTTTATTCATTAACTGTTCTGAATTATACTATTTCTCATATATTATTCCTAATGCTATTTATTCTACTTTATTACATAAACACATTATAAAACAGACACAAACGTAAGATTTTATCTGCATTTTATTGAAAAAACAACTGAAGTACAGAACAGCTGATACAACAGTTCAATCATCAGAATAAGGAGTGTCTCCACCATAGTGAACTGGAAGGCCCTGCGCACATGAGATTTTTATTTTTCTATTTTTCAGGAATTTACCTTCATACTGACACTTGGGATAATCGTGTATGTCGTTTCTCAGATTGCAGAGAATAACGTCAAATGATTCTTTGCTTAGAATGTTATTTTCTAAATGTTTTCTAGGGTCACAAACTTTTTTGACGCGAGTGATGTCAGCCATGATGAAGGTGTTGTTTCGTTTGCACTCATATTTATTGGTCACATAGATGCTCTTTGCTCGTATAAACTCATTACACATTTTCTTATTCATGCACTCACTGATATGCTGGTTTATGAACTTGTTGTGTCTACATTTGTTTATTTGATTTGGGGATGTCACAGTGTTGGAGAACAAATCGCCAGAGAACACGTCACCAGAGAACACGCCATCAGAGAACACGTCATCAGAGAACACGTCATCAGAGAACACGTCACCAGAGAACACGTCATCAGAGAACACGCCATCAGAGAACACGTCATCAGAGAACACGCCATCAGAGAACACGCCATCAGAGAACACGCCATCAGAGAACACGCCATCAGAGAACACGCCATCAGAGAACACGGCTCCAGACAGCAGAACCAGCAGCAAACAGACAAACTGGATCCTCATGATTCTCTGGTGAAGCAAAGAAGGTAAAAATAGATAGAAAATGAACATTAATGGTAGTTTACAGCTACAGTATTAGAATTATTATTAACATAGACTTCAGGGATGTTAGGTCAAAGGTCAGTTGGTCCAGACTCAAATATTTTAACAACTATTGGATGAATTGACATGATTTGAGGGACATTTCAATGAAGGAAAGTGAGTTTCAGCAGCTACTGACACGCATGAACATTCATGAAACTGTCCAATATATAACTATAATTAATAATTAATTAGTTGCCAACTATTACATTAATCACCACCAACTATTCTGATAACCGATTAATGGATTTGAGTCATTTTTTAAGAAGAAAATGTCTAAATTCTCTGGTTCCAGCTTCTCTTCTCTGATTATTTCCTGGTTTCTTTAGTCTCTATAATAATAAACTGATGATCTTTGGGTTGTGGACAATAAAAGACATTTTAGGTTGAATCTTCAGTTTTGGGAAACACTGATCCACGTTTTACACCATTTTATGAACCAAATAACTAATCAATTAATAGTTTCAATAATCGATCAGAATAGTTGATAGTTGCAGCACTGATGACAAACAATAGGTGGAACACACTGTAAAAAATACATCTCATCATGTGAAAATATCTAATTTTTGCTAAAATTAGTCCAATATCAGCAGATGTTTTCTCGATTATTGTGTGAAAATTATGAGATAAGACAGAATTTTATGATAAAAAGCCAAATAATTCAACCTTGTTTTAAGAAAAGCATAAAAACTATGCAGTGAGCTGCAGACCAGCAGTGAAGTTAGAAGCTTTGAACCTAAGGAGGAAAAACAGCTGCAGACCTTTTTTCAGTCAAATCCTGACGACTTCTTCCTTCTTCTTGTTGGAACTTTCTGCAAAAAACAGAAAAACAGCCTTTGATTAAGATGATGATTGTGTTTCCTCTGAGTCGACCTGTTTGTGTTCTCATGATGAAAATCATTTACCTGAATCACAGATGCTGATCAGCGACAAAGAAGCAGCAGAAAACCGTCGAGTCTTTTATAGAGTTTAGTTCCTTGTTGTAGAAACTCCCCTTCCTGACATGTTCTATACATCGTCCAATCACACATGACCATGTTAGCTTGAGGTTTGTCATGACCTCAACCTCAAGTTAAACACGTAGAGTTCTGAGAATCGACATCAATTCTGAATAATTAGCTTCATAACGTGACTCGTTCATCATATTATTTTAAACCTGTTGTTTCCACAATGGATTTTAGCTTCATTCTGTGTTTGACAGAAACTTAATGCTGCAAAAGTCAAAGTCAGAAACAACAGTCTGAAGAAACCAAAACCCAGCGTGATGCAGTGAAACCTCATATTATTTATTTTGTTACGTTTGCTGTTAAATTTAATGAAATTAAATGAAAATGGTGAGATTTTAAAGCATAAAATGAATGATGTTGGTCAAATATGCAGAAAACTGATCATTAAATTCTTTTTCTGTCTAAAAATGCAGCAGAAATAGACACTAACAGCTTTAAGTGGACAGGACAATATTTAGAGAGTGTAGAAAATGAAATATTCTTTGGGATTCATGTTATTTCTTGACTCAATAACTGCTGTTAATAAAAAATGTTTATTCATTAACTGTTCTGAATTATACTGTTTCTCTTATATATTATTCCTAATGCTATTTATTCTACTTTATTACATGAACACATTATAAAACAGATGCAAACATAAGCTTTTATCTGCATTTTATTGAATAAACAACTGAAGTACAGAACAGCTGATACAACAGTTCAATCATCAGAATAAGTGTCTCCGTGATAGTGGTAAGGACCATCACCACATTTGATTTTTATCTTTTTGTATAGGGGTTTACCTTCATACTGACAATTAGGATAATTGCTTTTGTATTTTTCCAGCTTACAGAAAATAAGGTCAAAACGTTCTTGACTTGTGATCACATTAGTTATGGAGTTTTTGATTCCAGTCTTACAGACATCTTTGACTTTGTTGATGTCAGCCTTGATGAAGGTGTTGTTTTCTTTACATGCTTTTTTACCATTATTCCAAAAAAAGATCTCATTTTCTCTTATTACACCAGTACAACGTTCTATAGTCATGTCCTGTTTGATATGCTTAATCTGGAACCTCACATATGGACTCCTAGTGTCTTGGTCTGTGGCGAGTACGTCATCAGAGAACACGTCACCAGAGAACACGTCATCAGAGAACACGCCATCAGAGAACACGCCATCAGAGAACACGCCATCAGAGAACACGCCATCAGAGAACACGCCATCAGAGAACACGGCTCCAGACAGCAGAACCAGCAGCAAACAGACAAACTGGATCCTCATGATTCTCTGGTGAAGCAAAGAAGGTAAAAATAGATAGAAAATGAACATTAATGGTAGTTTACAGCTACAGTATTAGAATTATTATTAACATAGACTTCAGGGATGTTAGGTCAAAGGTCAGTTGGTCCAGACTCAAATATTTTAACAACTATTGGATGAATTGACATGATTTGAGGGACATTTCAATGAAGGAAAGTGAGTTTCAGCAGCTACTGACACGCATGAACATTCATGAAACTGTCCAATATATAACTATAATTAATAATTAATTAGTTGCCAACTATTACATTAATCACCACCAACTATTCTGATAACCGATTAATGGATTTGAGTCATTTTTTAAGAAGAAAATGTCTAAATTCTCTGGTTCCAGCTTCTCTTCTCTGATTATTTCCTGGTTTCTTTAGTCTCTATAATAATAAACTGATGATCTTTGGGTTGTGGACAATAAAAGACATTTTAGGTTGAATCTTCAGTTTTGGGAAACACTGATCCACGTTTTACACCATTTTATGAACCAAATAACTGATCAATTAATAGTTTCAATAATCGATCAGAATAGTTGATAGTTGCAGCACTGATGACAAACAATAGGTGAAACACACTTTAAAAAATACATCTCAACACGTCAAAATATCCAATATCAACAGATGTTTTCTCGATTATTGTGTGAAAATTATGAGATAAGACAGAATTTTATGATAAAAAGCCAAATAATTCAACCTTGTTTTAAGAAAAGCATAAAAACTATGCAGTGAGCTGCAGACCAGCAGTGAAGTTAGAAGCTCTGAACCTAAGGAGGAAAAACAGCTGCAGACCTTTTTTCAGTCAAATCCTGACGACTTCTTCCTTCTTCTTGTTGGAACTTTCTGCAAAAAACAGAAAAAACAGCCTTTGATTAAGATGATGATTGTGTTTCCTCTGAGTCGACCTGTTTGTGTTCTCATGATGAAAATCATTTACCTGAATCACAGATGCTGATCAGCGACAAAGAAGCAGCAGAAAACAGTCGAGTCTTTTATAGAGTTTAGTTCCTTGTTGTAGAAACTCCCCTTCCTGACATGTTCTATACATCGTCCAATCACACATGACCACGACCCCCCGGTGTTAGCTTGAGGTTTGTCATGACCACAACCTCAAGTTAAACACATAGAGTTCTAAGCATCGACATCAATGCTGAATAATATGCAGCTAAACCACCACCTGCCTGCAGCAAGTCTGAAGTCATGACCTTTAGGTGCTGCAAAATGCATGAGTGGGATTGGTGTCAAAATACTATAAATAGTGTTCAAGAATCTTAAGACGAGTAATTTTACCCTTTAATGAGTTCAGGTTGACTCCCATTGAACCATCCATGCAAAAACATATCCACTACTCACAATAAATTAGGGATATTGTTATTTACATGAGCACTTTTCCTATTTGGTCTGAATTCTAATAATAAAATAATGACATCATTAATAATGAATGGGAACAAACACTATTTTCATTAGTTTTATATTTATTACTTTGAAAATGGATGAAATCTATTGAATCTCCCACACTTATAGTGTATTTGTAGTTGATTTAAGCATCAGTCAGATTATTTTAATTCATTTCTACTCACACAGTCATATAATAGTTTGATTTTTCTTGCCACTGCTGCCATCCTATGGTAAAATGCAGTCAGTGCATTAAAGTAATAAAAAAAGAAAGAAAAGGTTTATTCAAAACCACAGATATTTATTTTCTGAATCAGTTTTTCTAATAGACTTTAGATGTTTAGATGTTAACATCAATTATTAGACAACAAACCTTAATTAAGACGTAATATGCAATCAAATTAATCAATAAGATGAAGTTTAATAAGAGGATTTTAGAATAAATAAATTCTTTAAATGTGATTTATTTTAATATTATTGCTGTATTAAATTGTAATTATTTATCCCATTTACACAGTGAATATTGGACCTTAAGGTGTCAAATTGGACTTTTACAACCTACTTTAATTTAAAAATGACCAGAGAATGATGATTAATAGCCAAAAACTGAGACATGGAACAGTATAGTTTCAATGGTAGTTTAATTTTAACATTCAACATAAGTATCTATTATCATCACTCACATATTCATGTTCTTTTTTCAAACCTCGGATCTGGAGAATGTTAAACATTTGCAAAAAAAAGTGTATGACTGACTGCGTTTTTTAAAAAAATGTCATAGACCAGGACGTTTACAGATTTACTTCACAAAGAAAGATGAACATTAAAGCAAATAAAAGCTTGAATTGTGGTGAAAATGGAAGTTAATGATGAGGAAATGAATGAGTCGTTGTTGACAGAGACGGAGGAGGAGGTGCAAAGAAAAAAAAAAGAGTAAAACCGTGAAACTGACTGATGATATAATACTGATATGTCTCTCAAACCCAGAAAAAAAAATAGCTGCTAATTAACTATTAACTGTAAAAAAAAGAGAAAAAATGCACCTGTTGTAAACAAAGCAACAATAAACAATACAGTAGTAGTTACATTATAGTCTCTTGCTATACTTTTTAATTGTGTTAGTCGTCTATGGGCGGTTAAAGACTAATGATGTGGAAATGTTCAATAAATGCAAGGCACTTTCGATGTGGAAATTTAAAACCTAATGATTAACGAGCTTTACCTTCAATTTAAAAGTGGAGAAAACCATGTTACGGCTTGAAAATATCCTGAATGCACCTTTAAAGCACAAAACGACATGTAAAGTCCTCATAAAACACTTTAACACAGCTGACGTTGGGCAGTGATACACAAAATTTAAATGTGGCACGATTTAAGCTTCAAATGCTTTTTCCACAAAGTCTGACACAGGAATATTCATCTTAGCATCTTTTCGGTGACGAGAAAAGCCGTCGCAGAAGTTTGATCTCGTTGCCATGGAGACGGATGTTGTTTCGGATACGGTACTAGTCCATTCCAACGCGATCAAACGTTCAGTAGCAGCAACATTTTTCAATTTGACGAAAGGAATATTCCAAATGCACCAACTTACACTTCAGCCTGGTGTTAAGTTTTACAATAATAAAAATACTTCCACCTGAAACTCATAATTTATCAGGGAATGTCTTGGTATCTGATTTTAAAGGCCCCATGATGTGAAAAATGTTCCCAGTTTTATTCCTGCAGATGTTTTCATGCACATCTTGGTATAAACCAAATATATGTAGAAATAATGATTTTTTTTAACTACAATGATTTATTGATAGTTGCCAACTATTACATTAATTGCTTTAAGTAGTTTTAAGGCTGGAAAACAATGTTATTTCATGGGCTATATAATAAACAGTAGAGCTGCAACAATGAATCGATCATTGAATAAACCAGTTGTCTATTATATTACTACAACTGTTTTGCTAATCAATAAATGGATTTGAGTCATTTTTTAAAAAAGAAAATAGATTAATCAATAGATTAATCATCTAAATAGTCGTTAGTTGCAGCCCTGTTTGATTGTTAGACATTTTTCTTGATTTTGTTTTCAGAAAGCAAGATCATCATGGTTTTATCTTCATCATATTTCTTAATTTAACCAAAATCAAGACAAAAACTCAATTATCTGCCAGTGGAACATGATAATTCTACTAAATATTGTATTAATTGCACCAAGAACAAGATACATTCACTTGCTAAGAGATTGAATCTTCAGCTTTGGTAAATATTTTACACCATTTAATGAACCAAACAACTAATCAAATATCATAATAATAGTTAGTTGCAGCCCTACTTTATATATGCCAAATATATGTAAAAAAGTAATGATTAAAACTGTCAAATTTCTTCACCATCACAGAAGAAATTCTATCTTTCATCTCATAGGGCCTTTAAAACTCAATTTACACCGGTTTTGATGCTGAATTCACAATATGTTTCCACTACGAGTGATTTGAAGGGGATTCCCTGATTGATTATTGAACTCCTAATGAAATAGCAAATGTCAAATTCACGTCAAACCTCATGTGGCTCCAAGTCTGGTGTGCAACAGCAAACTAAAGAATAACACAACATTAGAACGACCTGTTAAAAAATTCATCTCCGTGGAAAGAGTCTTGTGTTTTTTATGTCAAAGAGCTCACATGTGAGGATGATGTCCGTTTTTATATAGTGAAGCAGGTTAGCTACGTAGTACAGTTCCCGTTTTCAGCCCAGAGAGAGAGGGCGGCACCAACCGCCATTTCCTGGTTGTGGAACGAAGGGAGCTCTTCCTGGTCGGCCATTTTGTGGAGACAGCCCTCCTCTCTCAGTGTCCGAAGCATCCCACACATCCGCACTCACATTAACATCATGCAAATACACTTAGAAAATATAAAATTAATTGGATTAGGGTATATATATTTATATAGATTTACACATACATATAAATTCATATACTTTTAAGGAATGTTAATCTATTTTGCTGTGTACTTTTTCTTCTTACAAGGTACAAAATAACTTTTTCATACTATGTAACACATTATATAATCAACATATTGAAAAAAGCAACTCATCAGTCCTTTTATCATCTTTTTTTAGAAAAAAAAATCCATAATAAAAATAAGTTCTATGTTTTTCTCACTTATATCTTACAATATATTTCTCTCTGTCAAAAAACACACACACACATGTCCTGTTTTTTTGTTTTTTTTTGTTTGTGGTTTCTCTTGGCAGCAAATTGGCGGCGGTCAAACTTGAACGTGTACAAAAAAAAAAAAAATCACATAACGGTGGTGCTCATCAACGTGGACAAAAAAAAAATCAAATCTCAGAGCGACACAGCCTCTCGACGAGTAGAATTCACAAAATGGCAGCAGTGGGTGTTGCAAAAAAAACAAAAACCAAAAAAAAAATGACCGAAACAAAATGGCGGCGCCTGTTACAACGGACACTTGGAGCAGCCGCATTCCAGGGGCGTCTCCATCTCCTCGGAGTACGAGGTGCCGTCGGAGCAGCGGAAAACCACCTTCCTCCTCCGGCTCTTGGTGACGCCGCAGCAGACACCAGGGGGCGCCGCCGTCTGGCAGGACCTGGGACAGTCCATGCGGGGGATCTTACTGGTGGACGTGCACGTCCTCATGGGTTGATGGCGCTTCAGCTGCTCCCTCAACATCTCCCCCTGACACGTCACCTCTGGGAAAACGACATGTCAAGTCAGTTTTAGCTCTATAGACCAAAATCAAGAAAGGATTTCTTCATTTAAAGAAAAAGAAGTCCAATCAAACAACCCTTGAGTCCTCAGTTTGTGGGAGAACTTCTAGAATGGGCATTCCGCAAGGATCCATTTTAGGGCCTTTGCGCTTCAGCCTTTACATAAATCATTTATGTATCAACTAACTCTAGAAACTCTTGACTCTCAACTAAAATCCAATCAGCATATACAACATCCAGCAACATAACATCCACCGTCCTTAGACCCTCAACTTGTACAAGGAAAAACTCCCTACAGAACCTTTAACAAGGAACATGTCCTTAAGACATGCTTTAAGTTTTGCTAGCTGGTTGGCTTCATTTGGCTTAATTAAAAGATACAGTTGTGTATCATCTGCGTAACAGTGGAAATTAATAGGGTGTTTCCTAATAACCTTATCTAAAGGAAGCATCTAAAGAAGGGGTGTCAAACTGTGGTCTGGAGGGCCGGTGTGCATGAAGGTTTTTGTTCCAACCAAGCAGTAACACCTAATTTCCACTGTTACGCAAATAATACACAACTGTAAAAGTATCCAAGCACAGAACCTTGGGGAACTCCATGTCTAACCTTTGTACAGATAGAAGAAACATTGTTGACATGAACTGATGGTCAATGGAGATAAAGCCTTTACCTGATGCACTGAGAATGTCTAAAACCTTCACTAGCACTGTCTCAGCTGCTGTTTTTCTGGATCTTAGAGAGAAAGGGAAGGTTGGATATAGGTCTATAGTTGGCTAAAAGAACTGAGCCAACCACAGGTTTTTTGAGAAGAGGTTTAATTACAGGAACTCTGAAGGACTGAGGCTGTAAAACCTTGTTTTCTCTATCAGTATGGTACGGTATTCGTTGGTAATGGGACAGATTTGCATCTCCAAATGGGTTTTCTCCCGCTAAGATACTGGTCCTGTGTGCTAGGTACCCTAATCAAATAGTTTACTAAAATAGAAACACTGAAATAAATGAAACAGGGCATAAACCTCAAGTTTCTCCTGATTCCCATCCCCTTTTTATTGCATTTTCATGAATCTTACCTGTGTTACAGGTGGGTCCGGTATACCTGGGCTGACAGTGGCAGACAGGTTCTCCGCTCTCCGACACGCGACATTCCCCGTGTCCACAGCGCTGCCCCCTGCAGGCCGGAGGCTCCTGCCGTCGATCGCAGAACTGGCCCTGGTAGCCTTCACTGCACTGACAACTGTAGGACTGACCCTTCACTACACACAGTCCATGAACACATCTGGAATAAGGAGGAGGGTGGACAGGTCAGTGGAGGTCGACATTTAGAGTACATGTGTGTCTTTTAACTGGATAATCCTTATTAGCCAGCAGGTGGCAACACTTCACAAATTCTCAGACCATGGGATAAGGATGGTGTCTCGAAAACAGTTTGGAAGGATTTGGAAAAATAAATTGAAAACAGGGTTGTCTGCAGGTTGTTTCAGAATAAACAGGTACAGAACCACATTCAGCACAGAGATGTCGATGTTAACCTGCATGGAGAGCGAGCTAGCAGTTAGCTAGCACTGCTAATGGTAGCAAACAGTTCAGACTTGCTGGATAATGTTTATTAATAAGTGGCGCTAAGTGCGACTATATCAGTAGGATTTAACATATAATCTGGATGTAGAGCTAATCTAATGGTTCTTTAAGTTTAAATAATAATACATTGGACTTAATAATTATAAAGTAAAGTCATATGATTGGGAATAAATATTGAAAAATGATGCAACAACACAGCAACTCTGTCAATAATAGACTCAGCCCAACTTTACCAGCATCGAGTCATAATATTACTTCTGAAAAACCTTTTCACCTGCTATAATTGGTTGCAACAAACAGCTTCATTCTGAATTAATCATCTTATTCATTCACCAAGTGTTTACTCTTTAAAATGTAAGAAAATACAAAGACTGAGCCGATGTCGACATCTTTAATTTGCATATTTTATCTCCTCAAAACCCAAACATATTCAAATACAAATAATATGGAAGAAAAAAAGACAAATCTCATATTTTAGCAGCTGGAACGACATTTGGATGTTTTCCTTTTCAAATCAACTCTTTTTGTAGGACTTTTGGACATTATTTGTCCGATTAAAACATTTCTTAGTGATGAATAGATGCTATAGAATCATTCAGAGACTCATTCCTCATACCTGTTGTTCTGACAGGGTGTGGGAGCTGTGGTTTGGTCACACAGGGCCCCGCTACGTCCTGGAGGACAATCACACGTTACCCCCGTCTCTCCACCTTCTCTACAGGCTCCCTGTCCACATACGCTGCAGGTGTGGCATCCTGCAAGAATCCCGTCAATCTGGAGGCAGGAAAAGATCAGCAGGAAATAGTCAGGGACGCTGATTCAATCATGATTTGGGGACCTTACAAATGTGATGCTCCAGATACTCAACCTGCTCAAAGGAAGGTCGGTTTTCTAGCTTCTCTAAGCAGCTAAACTGTTTTCAGCTGTGCTAACATGTTAGCATCAAGTGTTTTCTAATCATCCATTAACCTTCTGATGCAATGAGCAAATACATTCGACTATTAGAACACTGGAGTGATAGCTGCTGGATCCTATGTAGATATTGATGCACCAAAAACCAGACATTTGCAGCTAGAATAGTCATTTACCACATTAGAAATGTATAGAGTGTATTCATGATTAGTTTAAAGTTATCTTCATTGAAAAAAATAAGGAAATGAATAAATAACCCCAAACATTAGTGTTTATAGTTTATACCTTTTTCAGTTTGGTGTTGTTAAACATCTTTACCCAAAGATTAGTTGTTTGGTTCAACAGAAGACTAAAGAAACCAGGAAATAATCAGAGAAGAGAAGCTGGAACCAGAGAATTTGGACATTTTCTTCTTGAAAAAAGATTAATGTAATAGTTGGTGATTAATCGATTAATCGATTAATCCTTCCAGCTCTACCTTGGCCTCGGCCCCTTGTGTTCGTCCTGCTGTGGTTCTATAACTCAGGTCCTGGACTTCCCCGTTGATTTTGACGTTGTGGATGCAGCCGTTGAAGGTCTGAGGGGATCGTTCTGGTCCAGGTCTTAGACCTGAGGCCACGACCTGGGACGGTACACCTGGGACAGGTAGAAGAAATGAAAGAATTACAAGTGGTTACTACAAGTGGTTAATATTTAGTGAAATTTTAAATAAAACATGTAGAATAAAGTGATTTTAATGAATTGTCATCATTTTAGAGACTTGCAAATTAGCAAATCTGTCAATAATTTCTACCAGAGCTGCAAAGATTAGTCAATAATCGATTAGTTTCACATTAATCACCAACTATTTTGATAATCGATTAATCGATTTACGTCATTTTTTTTAAGAAGAAAATGTCCAAATTCTCTGGTTCCAGCTTCTCTTCTCTGATTATTTCCTGGTTTCTTTAGTCTTCTGTTGAACCAAACAACTAATCGATTAATTCTTTTAATAGAATATAATCAATAATCAAACTAATCATTAGTTGCAGCTCTACTCAGCAGCAGGAGGAGGTTTGGGTGGATGGATCAGTGCTTTATTGTATTTATTTAAGTTGTCTTGGTGTTTTATTGGACATTTGTCCCATCATTGATCATTTTAACCCTAATTATCATTGTTTTCTTGCACTAACCAAGTGTTTTGAGCTGCAACGATTATTATAATAATCAATTAGTTGCCAACTATACTGATAATCAATTTGAGTCCTTTTAAAGAATAAAAGTCAAAACAGTGAGGAACAGTGATGCACATTTTACACCATGTTTATCAACCAATCAACTAATCAATGAATACTTTCAATAATTAATAGATTCATTGACGATTCAAATAGTTGTTGAAGTTTTTCTTTTTGTTTTAAGGAAGCAAAATCATCATAATTTTGACTTTTCCTCATAGTTTTTCCATTCAGTCTTGTTTTAATACATAAAAAGTTAAAATGATGTATGAAAAACTATCATAAAAAGTAAAAAACATCATAGTTTTTCAATTTAATCTTGTTTTCATTCCTCAATTGTGAGGAAAAACTCATAATATCCACATTATCTACTAAATATTGGATTAATCGTACCAAAATCAAGATTTTACTTTGTGTAGTGTATAATTTATGTGTATATATTTGTGACGACACATGCACAGTAAACACATAGACGTGTGTGTGTGTGTGTGTGTGTGTGTGTGTGTGTGTGTGTGTGCGTGTACCTCCTATATACAGCTGGGTATTATGGTCTACAGACGGCTGCCTCGCCAGCTTCCCCAGACTCTTTGGGGAACCGTTGTCCACGACGAGGCTCAGCGATCGGTTCTGAATCAGCAGCTCCACGGTGTGAAAGAGGCCGTCATTCACCGACTCCACGCTGTCACACACACACACACACACACACACACACACACACACACACACACACACACACACACACACACACACACAGGAAGAAGCAGCTCTTCAGTATGGTTCCTATTATGATAAATTACTGCTGAATTCTACACCAGGAGGAAAAAACACGGCGGAGCAGATTGTAAAGTTCAGACACTAAACAGACCCAAACATGTTGGAGTCAAACATTTCTCTCTTTGTTATGTTGTGTTTGCAAATCGACCAAACCGAACGAGAAGAGAAATTAGGGAAATCTGTGCTGAAACGTTGTTTTCAGACATAAAACAGACTCGGTCACATCCTCCATGCTGAGTTGTTTTAGAAGAGATTAAAACGCGGCCTTGATCTCCACCCGGGTTTCCAAACATGCGGGTTGAGGCCCGTCCAAGGGACGTCGTGTTAAAAGAAACATGGCTTGTTACTAGAGAGATGATATGGAATATATTTATATCGATATTTTGATAATCGATTAATCGAAAGTATCGAAAGTAGTAAAGGTCTTCCTTTAAATCCTTGGTGACTGTTAATATTATGATATTAAAGGTTCAATAATTAAATTAATCAATTTAACCATTCAATTATTTGCCAGTTTGATAATAAATTCATGGATTTGAGTCATTTTTAATAGGAAATGTTTAAATTATTTGGTTCCAGCTCCTTTAATCTGATTAAAAACATAAATTATCACATCAGATTAATCGATTTGATTCGTGTCCATGAGAATTATTCCAAGATATTTAAATTCTCAGACTATTTGATAAAATAACTGGAAATAGAAAAGCTTAGACAACAATATTTGAAATGGTGTATAACTTCTTCATGAGCAGCATTTAAACAACACTGGAGTGTAGAACTACAACAATTAATTGATTAGTCATCAATTATTTTGATAATTTTTAATATTTTCAAGACAAATATGTCCAAATTCTCTGGTTCCAGCTTCTCTTCTCTGATTATTTCCTGGTTTCTTTAGTCTCTATAATAATAAACTGATGATCTTTGGGTTGTGGACTGTATGGACTGACTTGAACAACCAATCGATTAATCATTTCAATAATCGATAGATTATCAATATGATTTTTTAAAATTCTTTTACAGAATCTAAACTCTACAAATTCAGTGAAATTTTAAATAAGACATGTAGAATAAAGTGACTTTTGTGAATTTTGGACACCTAAAAGCTTGAAAAATGTGGAGATAAATTCTATTAGAGCTGCAACGATCAGTTAATTAATTGATTAGTTATCAACTATCATATTAATCACCAACTATTAATGGATGGGAGTCATTTTTAAGAAGAAAATGTCCAAATTCTCTGGTTCCAGCTTCTCTTCTTAGGTTGAATCTTCAGCTTTGGAAACACTGATCCACCATTTAATGAACCAAACAACTAATCGATTAATCATTTCAAAAATCAATAATCAAATTAATCGTTAATCAGGACCTACTCAGCAGGAGGAGACACTTTCCACGTTAAATCTAAACTGGTTAATAATATAGTTATTTAAGTTGTATTCACTGAATCTAATATGTTATATACGTAGATTAATCAACTATCAAACAACTAATCGATTAATCGTTACACTAAACAATATATTAATCAGAATAATCCAGGTTTTTATTTGTTTTCTGCATCTTCCTCGTTTTCCTTTAATATTCCTGTTGCTTTCTGTTTTGTTGGAAGAGGATTAGTGTCATAGTGTTTTATAATAGCAAACTGATGATGTTAAAGTTGTGGACTGTTGAATCAAACAACTAATCGATTAATCATTAGTTGCAGCCCTACTCAGCAGCAGGAGGAGGTTTGGGTGGATGGATCAGTGTTTTATTCTATTTATTTAAGTTCTCTTGATCATTTCTTCCAATAACCAAGTGTTTTTTGTCTCTTTACCTCCATAAAACAGTTTTTTCATAAAGTCAAGCACATATCAAAATCGTTTTTAATGAACATTGACATTAAACTTCAACGTTTCCCTCCATAGAGCCGGAAACACGGGTTGACGTTTTTACACCGATGACGAGGCGGCAACAAACCAGGATCATGACCTTTTGCACCGTGTGTGACCCTGGTAAGAAAACATATGTGTGTGTGAATATATGTGTGTGTGTGTGTGTGAGATCCCCTCACTAAGTGGTTTTCGCTGGAGGGGAGACAGACAGCTATAGAGACAGTGGTTTGGCTCGACCCGACGGGTCGGAGCTGGGGGGGGAAGCGAGGTAGAGGACGCTACACGACTACCACTTCTTCTTCTTCTTTTATTTTAGAAACGTCAGGAAAAAACAACACAAAAGAACAAGCGAAGCCGCTCTTTCCGTCGGCGGTTCTGCTCCCAGACCCCGAACGGCGAGACAATACCTCCCTCTGTCCGCCGCCGCCGCTCGGCTAACGAGGGAAGGAGCCCCTGATTGACAGCTGTTTATAGAGCATTCAGATTACAGCAGCGTTACATTAACGGCCAATGGAGCGCGGGTTTGTGAGTCCTGGAGGACGGCCAGAGCCTCTTTATATAAAAAAACGCTGAGCAAAAGAAAAAAAGACGCAGAAAGATCACAGAGGCCGAGGAAACATTAATATTATGATGAAATAAATGGTAAAGAAGCTAAACAATAGGAGGATGAGGGACTTTAATTCCTTCCAGTTCTTAAAGGACATGAAGTAAAACGTCACGTTGAACCTTCACACATTGTTTTATGTAAAATGGTTAAAACAGCAAAATTCCTGCATTTATCTAACGTCCTGAACTGGAGATTCCCACAAATCCAGTCATCACTCATCAAAGTGTCTCTTTTATGACATTGTTTTATTATGAGATTGGTAAAAATGAATAAAAAGCACATTTAAAAGTGTTATTTCTAATGAAAATGACAGTTTATCTTCATCAAATTGAACATTCATATGATTATACATTAATAGAGCGACATATCCTGGGAGATACAACTCATTAAAAGCCTAAATATTGACAATATATATATTTTTATGTGTAAATATGTTTCCTTGGAGCCATTTTATTATATTATTTTGTAGAATAAAACGTCTAAATCGTCTGTTTTCAGACATAAATCTAATCAAATTTTCTAATTTTTGCATAAAAATCGACTAAAATGATTCAAATATTTAGCAGAACTTTACATAGAAACTATAATGTAAAAATATTCCATTACAAGTACAAATCCTGCATTTATCTTCATGTATAATATTAAAAAATACTAATTTTTACAGGTAAAAACTTTGCTCTTTTGTAAACTGGACTTTATTTGGAAAGTTTAACCTCGTAAATCGATTATTGGATTATTGATTAGGTGGCATTACAAGTATTGGAACTGTATTTTATAAACTTATATTATTTTTTTCATTTTGAAGAAGAAAATGTCCAAAATTCTTCTCTAATTTGATTAAAGACATAAATCATCACATCTGAGGTGAAGGAACCAGCTGAATTTTTGAAATTTTGCGTAAAAATTGACTAAAATGATTCTATAATGTTGATGATTTAGCAGAACTTTACATATAGAGCAATAAATTATATTTATAAGAGAACTACAATGTAAAAATACTACATTACAAGTACAAATCCTGCATTTATCTTCATTTAGTTCAAGTATTACATTAAAAAATACTATTTTTTACAGTTTACTCTTTAGGTAATTAATAGGATTATTGATTTAGAGTCACAAGCCA
>CM060464.1:3227500-3307500 GCA_030544235.1 Lepturacanthus savala
GAGTCAAAAATATTAAATAAAAGATACAAAATCGCATATAACAGCCACAAATATGAGATGAAAATATAATAATATTAGATAAAAGTAAAAAATATATGATAAAAGTCCAAAATATGGGAAAACAGTCAACGATTTGAGCTAAAAAGACAAAAATATTAAATTAAAATAATAGGAAAGAGTCAAAAATATTAAATAAAAGATACAAAATCGCATATAACAGCCACAAATCTCAGAGAAAAAGACAAAAATATGAGATAAAAATACAATAATATTAGATAAAAGTAATTAAATATACGATAAAAGTAAAAAATATTAGATAAAAGTCCAAAATATGTGAAAACAGTCAACAATTTGAGCTAAAAAGATAAAAATATTAAATCAAAATAATAGGAAAGAGTCAAAAATATTAAATAAAAGATACAAAATTATATTAGATAAAAGTAATATAAATATAATATAAATACATATAAATAGATATAAATTGTTATTAGATAAAAGTAATAAAATATACAATAAAAGTCTAAAATATGGGAAAGAAGTCAACAATTTGAGCTAAAAAGACAAAAAAATCTAAATAAAAAAATCTAAATTATTCGATAGACATAAATATGAGATAAATCAAAGGTATGAGATCAAAGTGAAAAGAAATATTTGGTAAAAGTAAAAAATATGAAATAAAAGTTACAAAATAGCAGAAATTTGAGAGAAAAATAAAAAAACAATAAAAAAATTAAGAAAAATCTAAATCAATATGAGATTAAAAGTAAAAACTATGAGATAAAGTAAAAAATATTAGAATAAAATTCTAAATTATCATGAGATAAGTCAAAAATATGCGACAGTACACAAATACTGATATTGTCAAACAAAATAATAAAAAAATCAAAAATATTCAGATAAATAATAAAATTATGATCAAACAAGTTAAATAATTTAAGTGTTTGTTCAGTGAATAGTTATATTTCCTGTTTCTTTACTAAATTAGAACACAAAGAAAGAATTGTGTGAGATGGCAGAATAATAAATTGTCAGATTATAAAGTTGTGTGTGTAGCAGCTGTTTCCTGTTATTTCTACTGAATCATCCATTATCATCCTCCACTGCTTCCACCTTCTTCTCCTCCATCATTTCATTCTTCTACGCTTCTATAATTCTATTTTTCTACTCTTCTATGATTCTATTCTTCTACTCTTCTATAATTCTATTTTTCTATTCTTCTATGATTCTATTCTTCTATTCTTCTATTCTTCTATGATTCTATTCTTTCATCCTTTCATCCCTGTTTTGCTGCCTCTCTGATGAATAACAGTGGATGTTCACTCTTTGACCTGATGGGAGATTAGTGTGGCATTTAGTAAAGGGCAGCACATTAATACACAACACACACACACACACACACACACACACACACACACACACACACACACACACACACACACACACACACACACACACACACACACACACACACACACACACACACACGGTTAATGAGGCCACTGCTACACCTTCTCCAATCTCTGTCTCTGTCACTTCTAGAAAATGAAAAATTAACCATGTATTTCTTTATTATTATTACTGAAACGATGAGTCGATTAATCGATTAATCGATTAGTTGTCAAATCTAATCGAAAAATTCATTTATCATGGAAGAAAATGTCCAAATTCTCTGGTTCCAGCTTCTCTTCTCTGATTATTTCCTGGTTTCTTTAGTCTCTATAATAATAAACTGATGATCTTTGGGTTGTGGACTGTATGGACTGACTTGAACAACCAATCGATTAATCATTTCAATAATCGATAGATTATCAATATGATTTTTTAAAAATTCTTTTAAAGAATCTAAACTCTACAAATTTAGTGAAATTTTAAATAAGACATGTAGAATAAAGTGACTTTTGTGAATTTTGGACACCTAAAAGCTTGAAAAATGTGGCAATAAATTCTACTAGAGCTGCAACGATCAATTAATTAATTGATTAGTTATCAACTATCACATTAACCACCAACTATTAATGGATGTGAGTCATTTTTAAGAAGAAAATGTCCAAATTCTCTGGTTCCAGCTTCTCTTCTCTGATTATTTCCTGGTTTCTTTAGTCTCTATAATAATAAACTGATGATCTTTGGGTTGTGGACTGTATGGACTGACTTGAACAACCAATCGATTAATCATTTTAATAATCGATAGATTATCAATATGATTTTTTAATTTTTTAATTTTTTTTTTTAAAAACTTCAGTGAAATTTTAAATAAGACATGTAGAATAAAGTGACTTTCATGAATTTTGGACACCTAAAAGCTTGAAAAATGTGGCAATAAATTCTACTAGAGCTGCAACGATCAATTAATTAATTGATTAGTTATCAACTATCACATTAATCACCAACTATTAATGGATGTGAGTCATTTTTTAAGAAGAAAATGTCCAAATTCTCTGGTTCCAGCTTCTCTTCTTAGGTTGAATCTTCAGCTTTGGAAACACTGATCCACCATTTAATGAACCAAACAACTAATCGATTAATCATTTCAAAAATCAATAATCAAATTAATCGTTAATCAGGACCTACTCAGCAGGAGGAGACACTTTACACATTAAATCTAAACTTCTCTGGTTAATAATATAGTTATTTAAGTTTTATTCACTGAATCTAATATGTTATATACGTAGATTAATCAACTATCAAACAACTAATCGATTAATCGTTACACTAAACAATATATTAATCAGAATAATCCAGGTTTTTATTTGTTTTCTGCATCTTTCTCGTCTTCCTTTAATATTCCTGTTGCTTTCTGTTTTGTTGGAAGAGGATTAGTGTCATCGCAGGAACAAATAAATACGAAGCCTGAAGGAAGACGAGAGGAAACATTCAGAAAAAAAAAAGAAGCAAATCTGCAAAAAAACAAAAATCTCTGAGTTTATATAAACTAGAAAATTAGCTGGAAACAAAGAGAATACACTGCCCCTCCCCTCGGGCTGAGTATTTATTTATCCTACGACGGCTTTAATCCTCTCCCATCATTTTCTAATCCAATTTCTCAGTTTTTTCTGTTCTGCTCCATGTCTTCCAGGGTGTGTTTGTCTTATTTCTTGTACAACACAAATATGTGAATGTTAGTATCAGACCTACATGTGTTCAGCTCTTCTTCTTCTTCTCTCTTTATGCTGCAAACATGACCTAATCCTTTAAAATCCACCCAGTAAAACCACATTTTACAGTCAAAGCTGAGCTGCAACGACTAATTTAATAGCTGATTAATCTATAGATTATTGAATCAGGTATTTTACAATCAGAATCACTTTATTAATCCCAATACAAATTGGTTTTAGTTACAACTTTGCTTCAGCTTCAGTGTTAAAAACGAAGAGCATCAGTGAAGAGAGAATAAAATACAATTATATAAAGATATATAGAAATATGTACAGTATATAAAGTTGAGAATATAAAGATATGCTATAAAAGCATGTAATATGTCTCTAGTTATTGCACAGGGGTTAAAAATATAGAATAATAAGAACCATATGGACATTCAAGTATAAGTGAATCATTGGTTATTGGCTATAAAATATATATTATTGCATATAAAAAAATAGTTTTACATGAGTGAATTTAGTTCATAATCTCCTTTAAATAAAGAGAAAAGAAATTGCTAATAATTGCTAATTGCTAATAGAGATGAATCTATTGATTATTAAAGGATTATTTGTTTGGTTCACAAAGCTGAATATTCAACCTAAAATGTCTTATTTTTTGTCCAGATCAATAGTCCACAACCCAAAGATCATCAGTTTACTATTATATACTTTGTGATTAATCAATTAATCGACTGATTAATCAGTCATATTCCTGCATTATAACCTGACACGCATCATTGTTATTCTGCTGTTTCCTTCATTGTTTTCCATCAGATTAGAGAAGCTGGAACCAGAGAATTTGGACATTTTCTTCTTTTAAAATCGATTAATCGATTAATCGACTAATCGTTGCAGCTCTAGTACAAAGAATTGAGAAGCATAAATTGCTGAAAATATTACAGGATATCAATAAGTTAAGTAAATTCAATGCTCTTAACAGATTTAAACCAGAGAATTTGGACATTTTCTTTAAAAATGACACAAATAGTTGACAACTAATCGATTAATCGACTACTGGTTGCAGCGATAGCTAGAACCAGCTGTCGTTGTGTGTTTGTGGACTCGTTTTCTGGCCACAGCTCGTTGTTGGAAGCTGTTTAGACTGTAAAACCCTTCCTGGCTCAGTGAGTCTCGACTCTATAACCAGATCCAGAATCATCCCAAAGGCCTGGCACCGCGTTCTGGACCCACCAGAACCGACTGTTCTCAGATCGGCAGTGACTTTTTGGACATGGATCAGCTGAGCTCTGCTGTTCCTCGGCGCGGTCCGAGCGGGTTCTGCATCGGTTTTACGGCGTGTTTTATGAATTAGAGCAGATAAAACGAGTTTTCAGCTCAGACTCATGTAATCAGAGGAGGCTCATGAGAGAAAGAGACTCTGAGGTTTGTGGTGAATGAGCCTCAGCTGCTTCCAGATCGCTAATGCTAAACATAACATGGAGACCCTGTTTACTCAGACATGATGTGATACTATGGATCTCAGTTTGCTGTAAATATTTCATTTATGTGTCATGTTCTGTCTGTTTCAATATTTATTTCTTGCTTGTTTACTGTTCTTGAATGTTTCTTTCGACTAGATCTGCAATGATTAGTTGATTAATCGATTAATCGCCATCTATTTTAAATAGATTTGAGTCATTTTTAAGAAATAAATGTCCAAATTATCTGGTTCCAGCTTCTCTTCTTTAATGAAGGAAACAGCAGCGTAACAGTGATAACTTGTCAGCTTATAATGCAGGAAAATGACTGAATCTTCTGCAATGATTAATCGATTAATCATCAACTATTTTGATAAATGATTAATGGATTTGAGTCATTTTTTAAGAACAAAATGCCCAAATTCTCTGGTTCCAGCTTTTATTTTCTGGTTTCTTTACATTGGAGTTGAAGCTGTGCTATAACTACAACCAATTTTTATTTAATGAAGTCATTCTGATTGATTAATCATTTCAATCATTGATAAATTCATCGTCTATCAGAAGAGTAATTTTTTATCATGTTTGCTTTCATCCAGCGCAATTATATAGAATACTATTTGCTTATCGAACTGCAATGATTTGATTAATCAATTAATTGCCAATTCTCTGGTTCCAGCTTCTATTTTCCAGTTTCTTTACATTGGAGTTGAAGTTGTGCTGTAACTACAACCAAATTCCCCTTGGGATTAATAAAGTCATTCTAATTCTGAAACAATTAATTGATTAATCATTTTAATAATCAATAGATTAATCAACTATCAGAGTAGTTAGTGCTGCAGCCCTAATAAATACAAGTTACACATGTTAGACACTATAATTCTTAAATGGTAAAAAAAAAAGTTATTTTCAGTCGATTGATAAGAAATGTCAATAATATTTAAAAATATCCCAAAATATTATGCTGCAGCTCTAAAACGTTTATGTAGTAATTGTCTGATATTGATAACGCGACCAATAGATCCTGCAGCGATTAGTCGATTAATCAATTAATAGTTTCCAACTATCGCATTAATTATAAACTATTTTCAGTCATTTTATAATAAGAAACTGTCCAAATTCTCTGGTTCCAGCTTCTCTTCTCTGGTTATTTTCTAGTTTCACTGATGATTTTTGGGTTGTGGACAAAAAAAAAAAGACATTTTAGGTTGAATCTTGAGTTTTGGGGGAAAACACCGATCGGACATTTTACACCATTTTAGGAACAAATCGTTTCAGTAATCGACAGATTGATCCAAATGGTGGTCGGCTGCAGCTCTACTTTCTTGGCCGTCTTCATCTGTCTCTTTTCCTCCGGGTTTTTCTCTCCAGGCGTGGCCCGTGTCACGCTAACGAGACCAGACAAGAGTAATTCCCTGACTCACTCTGCGGTTTACTTTTTCCCCTCTGCTCTTCCCTCGTCTTTCACTCCATCCCCCTGTCATCCCTCGCTCCTCTCTCATCCGTCCTGCCGATCAACCGTGTCTCACGCTCTTTTGATTTGACGGCTTCCATCCGTCTGTTTTCTCCTCCTCCGACCCGTCCCGCCCGGTTATCTCTTCATCCCGTCCCCCTCCCGTCTCCGTCCGTCCATCTGGGTTCCTGGCTCGTCCCGTTATTGACGTCTTGTCTCGCCGAGCCGATCAATCTGTCTTTCCATACGTCCTCTTCCACGTCCGTCCTCTTCCGTCTCCTCCTTCTCCCCAACCCTCTCGCCATCTGTGTAATTAGATTATATCCCCGTGGTCGTTTCCATTCCTTCATCCTGCCCTTCCTTCCTGTCTGACCACACCTTCCCGTCGCCCTCCTACTCGCTTTTCGTTCACCGCGTGAGCACATGTTGTGGTTTAAGGTCATATTCTGTGATAAGTGGCTCCGACACGTCCACACAAACCAGCTCCGTTCATGTGGAGAAACAGGCTATAGAAGCAGAAAGTGAACAGTCAGCTGCCCCAGAGTCGACCTTGTGCTGCACATTGTCCAGTACGGTTCAATACAGCAGCACATTATTATTAATGAGCTGTTTGCATAAGGTCACGGCTGTATATGTCATATAAATGAGCTATAAAAGGCTTCTAGGAATACTGTTACATCCTTCTCAACAAAAAAACCTGCAGAAAAATTCACTATCACTCAACTATCTTGATAATCGAATAATATAATTGATTGATAATTGATTTGATTCATGTTTGTAGCCATTTTATTCCAAGATATTTAAATTTTAAGTCTATTTGATGACATAATTGGAAATAGTAGAGCTTAGACATAAAAAAGACTAATATACAATATTTGAAATAGTGTATAACTGGTCTATGAGCAGCATTTAAATGACACTGGAGTGTAGAACTGCAGTAATTAGTTGATTAATCGATTAATCACCAACTATTTTGATTATATGTTAATTTATTTTAGTAATTTTTAAGGAGCAAATGTCCAAATTCTCTTTTTCCTGTTTGATGGTTTCTGTATCTGTCAGTGAATCTTTCTTTGTACTAGAGCTGCAACAATTAGTCGATTAATCGATTGTTACATTAATCGTCAACTGTTTTTATAATCGATTAATCAAAGTAATATTCAAGACAAAAGTGTCCAAATTCTCTGGTTCCAGCTTCTCTTCTCTGGTTATTTTCTGGTTTCTTTATTCTTCTATAATAATAAACTGATGATCTTTGAGTTGTGGACAAAAAAAGACATTTTATGTTGAATCTTTAGTTTCCGAACCAAACGACTAATCGATTAATCATTTCGATAATCGATAGATTAATCAACTACTGTATCAGAATAGTTGTTAGTACAGATCTGATCCTTTGTTCTAAACCATTTGCTGTTTACTACTGTTTTTATTACTTATTACAGCTGTGATTAATAGTCGATTAATATATTAATTGATTAGTTGCCTATTACATTAATCATCAACTACTTTGATAATCAACTCGAGACATTTTTGAAGAAGAAAATGTCCAAATTCGATCCAGCTTCACAAATCTGATTATTTTAATGACAAAAAAGGGACATTTTAAGTTGAATCCTAAGCTTTGGGAAACACTGATCAACATTTTACATCAGTTTATGAACCAGACAACTAATCGATTAATCGTTTTAATAATTCTAGTTGTTCTATAAATAATGTCACAGGTTATAAAACACTCAATCCACTTAAAACCAGAGGAGAAGCTCATTTATTAACATTAACGACCTGGACGTTGGAAGTTCTAAAGGTTTAGAACACACATTTTTACATTTGTATTGGAATTTAATCAGTTTAATTCCAATAAATACCTTATAGATTTATATATATACTGTATATATGACAGCAGAGAGTGTATTAATACTGTCCCATGTTTAAAAAACACTCAATCCAGAAACATACACAGCCTGTATTCAGAAACCTTAAAACAAGCAGTCATGACTTATGTGAAGTTGTGATGTCACTACTATACAGTCACCACCAACAGCCATTTAAAGAGGAGGAGGAGAGGCTTAGAAAGAAGCTGGAGAAAAGAAGTGGAAAACTATACTGAGATGATCTTTGCTGCTTCAAATCTTGTCAAAATTCACAATAAAAAACAGGAAAGTGTAGAATATGGGACATTTAAATGGTACAAAAATAACCAGTTAACTACAAAACGACCCAAAAAAGACAGATATCAATCTTCAGGAATCAAGTAATAGTTAATAACTTAGACATCCAGCTTTTCTGCAGTAATGGACTTAAATAAATCAAATTTCTCTGGTTAATTAACCCCCGTCTGTATATCAGCATGGATGAAGCCATATATATGAAGTAAAAATGAAGAAAGAAACTATTTTTAAGTCTATGTTGCCCTTGATATTATGATGTGGCTTTAATTTGTTTTCTCTCCTACACTAATTGCAGGATTCTGAATGTGACATGTGTGATTTTAAATGTGTCATGCGTCTGCTGTCTATCATCATCATCATCATCATCTTTCCTGTGACCTTGGCTCCATCCACTGAGACGATAGAGCGGCGATAAAAACCACGACGCACTGATTGAGACGTATAGAAGTAGAGATTCCCTCCCTCTGTTCTCCTCCTCCTTCTCTTCACCTCTGTCTCCAACCTTGTCTCTCATGATTCATTCAATTACACCAACATCTGTCTTTCTGTTTCACTGCAGCTGGACTCACTGATCTATAAAAAGCAGCTTTACAGTTAAAATACTGTAAACTTGGATTTATAGACCTTGGTAATTAAATGAACAAATGAGATCATGGTCCAGACATCGAGTTTCCTCAAAATTCCTTTGCTTTTTCAAGTTTTTCATTTTTCATTTTTCCGTCATCTGTTACTGTGACAAAGTAGAAGATTTGTCCATTGAACTAATTTCCTATTTTAAAAGAATTAAATAAAAATAAAATATTGTTAGAAATGAATGATATGAATGTATGTGTAAATGTGTGTGTGTGTGTGTTACTTTTATACAGTAGTAGGGGGGTAGTGTGTGTGTGTGTGTGTGTGTTACCTGTATACAGTAGTAGGGGGGCAGTGTGTGTGTGTGTGTGTGTGTGTGTGTGTGTTACCTGTATACAGTAGTAGGGGGTAGTGTGTGTATGTGTGTGTGTTACCTGTATACAGTAGTAGGGGGATAGTGTGTGTGTGTGTGTGTGTGTGTGTGTGTGTGTGTGTGTGTTACCTGTATACAGTAGTAGGGGGGTAGTGTGTGTGTTACCTGTATACAGTAGTGGGGGGGTAGAGTGTGTGTGTGTGTGTTACCTGTATACAGTAGTAGGGGGGTAGTGTGTGTGTGTGTGTGTGTGTGTGTGTGTTACCTGTATACAGTAGTAGGGGGGTAGTGTGTGTGTGTTACTTGTATACAGTAGTAGGGGGGTAGTGTGTGTGTGTGTGTGTGTGTGTTACCTGTATACAGTAGTAGGGGGGTAGTGTGTGTGTGTGTGTGTGTGTGTTACCTGTATACAGTAGTAGGGGGGTAGTGTGTGTGTGTGTTACCTGTATACAGTAGTAGGGGGGTAGTGTGTGTGTGTGTGTGTGTGTTACCTGTATACAGTAGTAGGGGGGTAGTGTGTGTGTGTGTGTGTGTGTGTGTGTGTGTGTGTGTTACCTGTATACAGTAGTAGGGGGGTAGTGTGTGTGTGTGTGTTACCTGTAAACAGTAGTAGGGGGGTAGTGTGTGTGTGTGTGTGTGTGTGTGTTACCTGTTTACAGTAGTAGGGGGTAGTGTGTGTGTGTGTGTGTGTGTGTTACCTGTATACAGTAGTAGGGGGGTAGTGTGTGTGTGTGTTACCTGTATACAGTAGTAGGGGGGTAGTGTGTGTGTGTGTGTGTGTGTGTGTGTGTGTGTTACCTGTATACAGTAGTAGGGGGGTAGTGTGTGTGTGTGTGTGTGTGTGTGTGTGTGTTACCTGTATACAGTAGTAGGGGGGTAGTGTATGTGTGTGTGTGTGTGTGTGTGTTACCTGTAAACAGTAGTAGGGGGGTAGTGTGTGTGTGTGTGTGTGTGTGTGTTACCTGTTTACAGTAGTAGGGGGTAGTGTGTGTGTGTGTGTGTGTGTGTGTTACCTGTTTACAGTAGTAGGGGGTAGTGTGTGTGTGTGTGTGTGTGTGTGTGTTACCTGTATACAGTAGTAGGGGGGTAGTGTATGTGTGTGTGTGTGTGTTACCTGTATACAGTAGTAGGGGGGTAGTGTATGTGTGTGTGTGTGTGTTACCTGTATACAGTAGTAGGGGGTAGTGTGTGTGTGTGTGTGTGTTACCTGTATACAGTAGTAGGGGGTAGTGTGTGTGTGTGTGTGTGTGTGTGTGTGTTACCTGTATACAGTAGTAGGGGGTAGTGTGTGTGTGTGTGTGTGTTACCTGTATACAGTAGTAGGGGGTAGTGTGTGTGTGTGTGTGTGTGTGTGTGTGTGTTACCTGTATACAGTAGTGGGGGGGTAGTTTGCGATGTCATAGATGAGTCGTATGTGTCCCTGGTAAAGTTCCAGCGCCAGAGGGTCGTGATCTTCTTTATACAATAAAATACCATTGTCTTTATCTGTCGCCACCTGAAAACACACAATAAAACAAGTTTAAAACATTAAAAAATATTTAAAACAATAAAAATAAAAAAGGCAAAAATACCCACTCACAGTTAAATTCAACAATACTGGACCTAAAATCTCTGACAAACATCCCAAACATGGAGTTTCTCATAGAGAACAAGTCATTTAATTACAGTAATTCAACATAATGCAGTTTAAGATCCAGTATTTTAACATGAAAGTGAAACTGATCCCTGATCCTGAAGCTAATTAACAGCTAATACTGACTGGAGTGCTGATTATAACTTAAACATGACTGTGAATAATCTCACTTTCTGTTTAGTTTCTGCAAATCAAAAGGGACTTCAACATTTTCCTCACAGTCATTTTTATACGCTGTTTGAAATGTGTTTGAAAGTTAATATATTATAATATAATTACTATGGCTCCAATGTCTATATCTGTAAAAACATCACAGACACGAGAAAATTATATTTAATTATTTTTTAACTCAACATTTAAACAGCTCTAGTGTTCCTGTGCAAAAAATCTTTGTTCTAACAAGTTATTTATTTATTTATTCATTATTATTTTATTAAATATCTTTCATTGCAATTCATTCAATTAATGCATCCATGTGTTTTATATTATTTACTCATTATTATCATAATTATTATTATTTTTACAGCCTGTGATAAACAAAAAAGAAAATGAAATGCAGGAAAACATCAGTTTTTTTTATCCTAATACGAATAAAACAATAATAATAAAAATAATAATAACAATGCATGATTGAGGGCAATTCATGGATGCACATGCTTTTATTTTGAAGGCCGTTTTCAAAGTCAAACTCCATGTAGAAAACTCTCTATGGACACAACGGGTACAGCAGGAGGAAAAAAGGGAAAAATGCAAAATCTGCGGCATGAGTTCTTAAACGGGGTCGCACACACACACACACACACACACACACACACACACACACACACACACACACACTTGACCTGTCACAGTCGCTGGCGTGCTCCGCCGAGCGCTAACTAACTAACGAGTGGAAACGAGGCCAAGGGGCCAAACACTTAACACTCAGGCTTCAATGGAGCATCGCCAAGTCAACACCTGCTAACAAGCAGCTGGAGAGAAAGAGAGATATCAGGAAAAATAAAAGACTGAGGAAAAGTGTTGGAGAAAAAGAGGAAAAACACGGAGTGATTTATGAAGTGCTGCTGCCCTTTCATTCTTTTTTTTTGTTCTTTTTGTTTTTTTTCTCAGTTTTTTCTCTCTCTGGCCTCGGAGTCAGGGCCTCTTGGTGGAGTTTTAACAGCCTTGGCACTGACATTGAAAACTCCTGGCAGGAAAAGCAGCAGAGAGGCCCCACGACACACACACACACACACACACACACACATGCATGCATGCACGCACACACACATCCGCACAGGTGGTAAATATCAATTAGACTGTCCTCATTTTCTTGTTTGTCTTTAGCTCACCTACTCTCTCGTTTCCAAAAGAGAGGACAATATGTCTCCATTAGGATGTGACTTTCAGGTGCCCGAAATGTACACTCTGTGTGAATGTGTGTGTGTTTGTTTATCTATCTTGGTGGGGACATCGACCTGAAAGACTTTTTGGAGTTGAACCTATGTCTATCTCCTTTAAAAAGGGTGGTCCCCACAATGTAGGTATTAGACAGGTCAGATAAATGAGTATGTGTGTGTGTTTGTTTATCTGTCTTGGTGGGGACATTGGACTGAAGGATTTTTTTGGGTTGAAACAATGTCTATCTCATTTAGAAAGGGTGGTTCCCAGAATGTAGGTGTTTGACACATGACCTCATGAGGCCAGAAAAACGGGTATATGTGTGTGTATGTATGTTTATCTATCTTGGTGGGGACATTAACCTCAAAGATTTCTTTTGGAGTTGAAACTATGTCTATGTTATATAAAAAAGGGTGGTCCCCAGAATGTAGGAATTTAAGAGTGGACCCTACAAGGTCAGATAAACAAGTATGTGTGTGTGTTTGTTTATCTGTCTTGGTGGGGACATTGGACTGAAGGATTTTTTGGGATTGAAACAATATCTATCTCATTTCGAAAGGGTGGTTCCCAGAATGTAGGTGTTTGATACATGACCTCATGAGGCCAGAAAAACGGGTATGTGTGTGTATGTATGTTTATCTATCTTGGTGGGGACATTAACCTCAAAGATTTCTTTTGGAGTTCAAACTATGTCTATGTTATATAAAAAAGGGTGGTCCCCAGAATGTAGGAATTTAAGAGTGGACCCTACAAGGTCAGATAAACGAGTATGTGTGTGTGTTTGTTTATCTATCTTGGTGGGGACATCGACCTGAAAGACTTTTTGGAGTTGAAAATATGTCTATCTCCTTTAAAAAGGGTGGTCCCCACAATGTAGGTATTTGACAGGTCAGATAAATGAGTATGTGTGTGTGTTTGTTTATCTGTCTTGGTGGGGACATTGGACTGAAGGATTTTTTTGGGTTGAAACAATGTTTATCTCATTTAGAAAGGGTGGTTCCCAGAATGTAGGTGTTTGACACATGACCTCATGAGGCCAGAAAAACGGGTATGTGTGTGTGTGTGTTTATCTATCCTGGTGGGGACATTAACCTCAAAGATTTCTTTTGGAGTTGAAACTATGTCTATGTTATATAAAAAAGGGAGGTCCCCAGAATGTAGGAATTTAAGAGTGGACCCTACAAGGTCAGATAAACGAGTATGTGTGTGTGTGTATGTTTATCTATCTTGGTGGGGACATTAACCTGAATTTTTTTTTTTTTGAGTTGAAACTATGTCTATGTTATATAAAAAAGGGTGGTCCCCAGAATGTAGGAATTTATGAGTGGACCCTACAAGGTCAGATAAACGAGTATGTGTGTGTGTGAGGCACTGGTGCTCAGTGTGCCGTAGAAATAGAGGGTGCAGCAGATGTTTGCTTTGCTTTGTCGGCACTAAGTCGTGCAACTCAATAGGCCTGATGTGAGCTCTATTTCGAGATGTTTTTTTTTCCATGTAGCGCAGCAGAAAAACATCTTTTGTACCTACAACACCTGGCGGTGCCTTTTAATCTCTTTCTTTAAACACCTGGCGGGTCAACACACCTTCAAACGGCAGCAGGACTCCACCGTCGACCTTCTTACCTGTAGTGAGATGTGGGCGGTGGGACGTAGCTTGGCGCCCGGCAGCTCCACGTAGCCGTCGCGGCCCAGGAAGTGGACGGTGGCCGTCTTGTCGCACTTGTTGCCGTAGAAACCGGGCATGCAGCGGCAGACGGGCTCGCCGGCGACCACCAGGCACTGGGCGCCGTTCTGGCAATCCGATTGGTCGCAGGGGCTGGTCTGCAGCAAGATCATTGGTGGAGGGTTCTCACAGAACAGCCCACTAAGAGTTAAACAGGAGATAGTCATTGATATTTAATAAACTCAGTTTAATTATAATCAAGAGTGTTAAAAATATGAAAAATATCCCTTTAAGGTTCATTCAGAACAGATAAATGTGATTAATTTTGACTGGTGAGAAGCTCAATCTTATGCAGTAATAGTGGTTATTGATAGTTGATTTAATTCAATTGAATTGAAAATATTTATGTCACAGTGCATCAAGAGAAAAGTTTAGAAAATTTCAAGTTAACAATGACAAGAAGACAAATGTAAAAATAAAATAATATGCAATTAAAAGAATGACAAAAAATAAAATAGAATATACAGTGAGCTGCTTTATTGCACGTCTATAGGTTTCCAGATTGTTGCATTGAAATTTTTTCATGATTTTGCATTTTCTCATAATTTGCAATGAATTTTGTGTTTAAATTGGCTTAAGACAAATTGTATTATTTCTGCACTTGCACTCAATATATATATAAGTTGGTTCATACTATGCATTGGACCAGATGTTGCATTTAAATTTACAATTTTCTAATTTTTCCTGGTCTTTACTGATATGATGTTGTAATAAAAGCTGTTTAGAGGCTGTTTTCTATTTATTTATTTAGTTTTTTTGGTGAAGTTAGACAGAAATAAACGTGTTAACATCAGCAGGACTCTTCCTGTTCATCTACCTCTTTCCACCTGAATCTTGAAAAATGAACTTTTCTTAGATAATTCGTGTCTTTTTGTTCCATCTCTCTTTCTTTTTTCACTCAGTGTCACTTGTGATGAATATTTCTCTCTCGCCAGCAGCTAATTAACCACATGGAGCTGCATCTGCTGCAACACACACACACACACACACATGCACACACACAGCAGGTCCAGACAGTCAAAGCGTCTAACGTCTGTGGCGGCCATCTTGTTTGAGCGTCTCACCTGAACCCCTCCTTGCAGACGCAGGTGTATCCGTTGACGGCGTCCACACACTCTGCTCCGTGCTGACACTTGTTCTCCAGACAGTCGTTGTAGTCCTGCTCACAGTGTTGACCCACGTATCCCGGCAGACACTCGCACCTACAGCACATGGACAGAAGATCAGCTTCCTGTGAGGATGGGCTGGTTTTTACTGAGTATTCTGTTTTCTACTGCACAGACGGGTCATGCTTTCTGGTGTCTCTGAAGCTCTTGTGGGTAGAAGCAGTGTCACCTTTGGATAAACGGCTCTAGACCTATATTACTATAATTTATCAACTTTAAATCATGGCAAAATTCCCTTGAAAGCATGAAAATGGCCTGAGGGATCAACTGTATGAGCTTATTACAGTAGGTTGATATGACTAAAATGATGAATATGAATCCAATATTCACTCTACTTTACCTCTGATTTGGTTCATCTACTCTAACTAAAGAGAAAATATCTGTAATCTTTAATAAAGCTGCAATTATTGACTATTTTGTTATTAATCTGAGAAGCTGGAACCAGAGAATTTGGCGTTTTCTTTTTGAAAAATGACTCGAATAGATTATTAAAATAGTTGGTGATTAATCGATTAATCAGCTATAAACTGCACATTTAAAGTAGAGTATACATATAAAATACATATATCAACATTTATAAAAACCCTTCATTTTCTTGTTAAAAATGACTCAAGTCCATTATTAAAATAGTTGCAACTAATCAATTAATCAACTAATCGTTGCGGCTCTATTTAACACAATGAAAAATATGCTTACATATAATTATTTGAAGTTCATATAAAAAGGAAATAAAAACATGGAGTTAAATAAATGACACAAAGAGAGACAATGAAAGTGGTTTTATAAACCAGCTAATTGATTAATCATTTCAATAATTAATAGATTAATCATCAATCGATAACAGCCGAATGGGTACAAATTGAAATGGCACAATATTTACTACAATATTGAGTAGAATCGTGAATTTTTCAGAATTTTGGTGAATGTATGAGATGAAAAGTGAAAATTTTGAGAACTTCATCATAAAAATTCAAACAGTTTAAAAAAATAAGATTAAATTCACTAAAACTAAGAGATTTTATTCTTAAAAATGACTCAAATCAATTATTAAAATAGTTGCAGATTAATTTAATAGTAAAAACTAATCGATTAATCGACTTATTGTTGCAGCTCTATTAAACATACAATTAAATCAAACGATTACATAAGTATTTTAATTAGAAATTAAATAATTGATAAAAATCCAGACATAAAAAATGAAGAAAATATTTAAATACAACATATTACAATTATTATTTAAAGCAATTTTAAAGTACAGTAGACATCTTTTTTTAATGTCACTGTTTCTGTGACTTTCATGACCTTTGACCTCCTATCACTCACCTGTAGCTGCGGCCAACATGGACGCATTTAGAGTCGTGTTGACAGGGGTCGAAACCATGGAGACAGGGGTCAACCACCTCCTCACAGAGGTCACCTGGAACAAGAAAACACTGATTAATCTGAGGAATTAAACCGATTCAGCGCATTAATGAGCGTTTGTCTCGTTTTTTGACGCAGATCTCAAACAGAGAAAACATATTTTGCTCCGGGAAACGACGAAGGCGTGGAGGAAAAAGTAAAAACAGCAGATAGAGGAGAAGAGGAGAGGCTGGATTTGACCTTTTCACATGTTCTCTCTGTCAAATTCAAATGAGAACGGAGACCGAGGAAAACAAGAGGAGGAAAAAACAGTAAATGTAAAAGCTGTGAGCGAAGCTGAAGCCGAGTGGATGAAGGAAGCAGCGACGGAGAAAAGGTCAAACGCATTTCCATCATTCTCTGCCGGCTTTAATCTCATCACTCCCGCCCCGTCTAAAAAAATCCACCGAATCTGCAGCAAAACGCGGCGACGAGAAGTAAAACCCACACTTTACCGAGCTGGTTTTGCATCAGTCGTTGAGGAGGATAAACGTGATGCCAGTGATTTAACAACTGGCCAAACACTCATGAAACTAATCAGCGGCTGAATGTCGCCAATGTTCACTGCAGATTAGAAGCTGGAAGAGAATCCTGGTCCTTCTGTTCCAAAGAAAATCTGTTAATTGATTTTAAAAACGCTGACGAGATCAGATTCTCTCAGAAGGAGAATTTAAATATTTATTTTATGGACTTTTAATTTGAAATTAAGGAAACCGCAGAATGTAGAATAGAGTCGATCAATGAAACGATTAATCTACATGTTTGGTTCATAAAATGGTGAAAATATTTTATTTTTAGGACAATAAACCGAATAAAGTGTAGAAATATCTTGAATTATCTTATTCCATTAACAGACAATTGTGTAATTAGTTAATTTAAGCTTATTTTCTTAAAATAAGGTTAAATTGTTTGACTTTTTAATCATAAAATTCTGTCTTATCTCATAATTTAGACTTTTCTTCTTCTCATTTAACATAAATCTGCTCTATATTGGAATCATTTTAGCAAATATTATATATTTTATGCACCATTTTCGTTCATAAAATTGTGAAAATATCGTATTTTTAGTAAAATAAGCTCAAGAAAGAGTAGAATTATCTTATTCTATCACCAACAATGTGCTTATTTTAAGTTTTTGTTCTTGATTTTGGTCAATTTAAGCTTATTTTCTTAAAACAAGGTTTAATTTTTGACTTTTTTTCTCATAACTTTGAATTTTCTTCTCATAATTTCACAATAATCAATAAAAAAAAAATCCACAAATTGCTTTTTATTAGAGCTGCAATTAACGACTAATTTGATAGTTATTGAAATGATTAATCAATTAGATGTTTAGTTCATTAAATGGTTATTTTAACACATTAAGTCCACTATTGAGTAGAATTATCTAAGACAATTGTGCCTATTTTAATGTTTTGTTCCATATTTTAATAGATTTAAGCTAATTTTTCTAAAACAAGTTTGACTTTTTATCATAAATTCTATTTTTTCTTCTCATAATCCAGAAAAATATGCTCGATATTGGACTAATTTTAGCAAAAATTTGATTTTATTGGGTGAAAACTTTCAAATTTTCACCCAATAAAATGTATTTTCTAATCCACAAATTGTTTTTCATTGCTGCAACTAACAGCTATTTATATTAATGATTAATTGATTAGATGTAATTAAACTATTTTACTAATGTAAAATCAATAGTGTAGGTCAGTGGTCTACACATTTTAGTTTTAATATTTTGAGCATTTCTTCTTAATAGTTGAATTTCTAACCATCTAATGATTGCAGCTCTATTAAACCTAGAATTAAACAGCGTATTTGAAGCTCACAGCCAATAAAAGTCCAGTCAGGACCTGTTTTTTCTGGATCTTCATGTCTCCAGTTGATGGATCCTGATGATTTGACCTTTTTGTGGAGTAAGTTCAGGTCAGAAAATTTCTCTTTCCTGCGTGATGAAGCCAAAAGGGCAGAACGGGGGGATCTCCTAATCTAAGAGACAGACTGACATTTAATTTGTTGAACACATTTGGACGACAGAAACCTCAGCCTCTTAGAAAAGGTCATGTGACCCGAGAACCTGGATCCTCCCGACGTGGTTCTGGCGCGTGGTCGTGACAGTCCTGGCCGAGGAAAACGAGGAGTTTCCTCCTGACGTGACACCTGATGATTACGCCTCGGTTCACTGGGCTGGAGCAGAGCTGCAGCCAGCTGTGTGTGTGTGTGTGTGTGTGTGTGTGTGTGTGTGTGTGTGTAACAGCTGTATGTGGCTGGCACTGAGATTCTTCTATACGCCAACAACGATAATGACACAGTGTGTGTGTGTGTTGACTGAGATCCAGTGTGTTATAGACAGTCAGGTATCCAGTTCTATAATACATCCATGAGCCTGTCCAACCCGAGGCCCGGGGGCCAAATCTGGGCCGCCACCTCATTTTCTGTGGCCCCTCAGAGCTTCACAGACTCATGTGATTCATTGAGAGAAAGTGAATAAATGTTTGAAGTTAACGGAGACGCTGGTCACGTTGTCTTTGTACGACTTCGTTAACATGAAGGTTGATTAAAAACAGGAAAATTTCAGTTTTTTCCTTATTTTCCTTTGTTGAAGAACATCTGTCATCACTTTCTGGTTCTTTCTATTCGTTAATATTTAGCATAGCAACACGAAAACATAGATTCCAATCATTAAAAAGCCCATTAAATAAATCAAATAGTTAATAGTGGTTATGTCTATATCTGTGATGATTTTTATTATTTTAATAATTAGACGCTAACAATTATTTATGCATCAGCATATTTTTAAATTCTGTTTAAAAAAACTAATAAACAAACTATTATCTAATATAATATAATAATAATATGTAGGTACATATATATGTGGTTTAACCCTTTAAGCGCCAAAGGATTCTTTTTAAAATGTTTGATTTTGACGTCTTAAATATTTTAAAAAGCCTGTAACTTAAAAGTGATAAGAGATAGAGACTTTCTGTAAATTAGAGAAATATTAGGGATGACTCAAAGTTTATGTAGGGATTAAATGTACCTGTCTAATTTGCATATTATGATGTCATAGGTTGAATCATATCATTCGAATGATATGCTATTTTGCATACAATACTGATATTGTACAGTATTGTAATGCATGTTACTGACATTTGTTATTTCCTGTAGTATCTTATATTACTACGTTACAACAAAACCTAGTAATATATTACTTTTGTAAAGCACAACAAATAATACCGAATGAATCGAGGCATCGATTTGCATTTTCTTTATTTTGCACATTTCACTAAATCCACTCTGAAATTCCAAAACATTTGGATGAAAAACCCGAAACTTAACATCCCTGTCAGCAGTTTGGAGCTTCGCTGGACTCCATCTTTCTGTCTTTCTCTCTCTCGCCTGCCCTTTATCATCCCTTCTTTCTGTTTATTTTGCCTTTTTCCTTCATCTCTGCCATCTCCTGTCCTTCCTCCTCCTCCTCCTTCTCCTCCTCCTCCTCCTCCTCCTCCTCCTCCTCCTCCTCCCCTGTGATTGCTCTTTCAATATCCTGCAGGAGCAGTTTCAGGTCAGTGCGGAGAAGCTGTCTATCACTAACTTACCGTCCAGCCAAGTGGAAAACATGATTGTGTGTGTGTGTGTGTGTGTGTGTGTGTGTGTGTGTGTGGTGGAGGGACTTGGTGACCCCTCAGCCTCTCGGAGGGGAAACTCTGGCGGGTTTCAGGGGTATAACAGTGCAGAAATAGCCGGTGTGTGTGTGTGTGTGTGTGTGTGTACCGGTGTAGTTGGGTGGACAGATGCAGGTGTAGTTGTTGATTCCATCGATGCAGGTGGAATTGTTTTCGCAGTCGTTGTCCTCGCAGTCGTCCGGGTTGACGTCGCAGCGTTGGCCCTCGAAACCTGGAGGACACACACAGCTACACACACACACACACACACACACACACACACACACACACACTGTTACTAACCCTCTCCGCCCTCATGACAGATCTGATGCAACCACATTTTAATGGAAACAAATGAGTGTGTGACGACAAATTGAACAAATCTGGTGACTCGTTATTGATGATTTTGATGATCTGGTTTAAACAGGAAAAAAAACACCGCTGACCTTTTATTATTATTTTTTTCCACTATTATTATCCGGGTTTTTGTTTTCTAGTTCATTTTTTCTTAAGACTTCTTTATATTGAACCAGACATGCAATATATTGAAGTTTTGTCTCCACAATATGACCTTTTCTTCTCAGATGTACAATAACCTTTTTCATTTTTACTTATTTTTATCAGTTATTTAACTTGATGTTGTTCTTTCTTTTTTAATATGTACTTAAAATACTTATAAGTAGTTATAGCATTTAATAGATTAATCAATTAGTTGACAACTTTTGCATTAAACACCAACTATTTTGATAATCAATTAATTGATCTGAGTCATTTTTAAGTATAAAATGTCCAAATTCTCTGGTTCCAGCTTCTCTTCTCTGATTATTTCCTGGTTTCTTTAGTCTCTATAATAATAAACTGATGACTGAAACTTCACAGGATCTAGAAAGGAACCCTGAGGAACCCCACATTTGATTTGACATTGAACTATTTCGGTAATCGATTAATCAATATGAGTAATTTTTAAGAAGAAAATGTCCAAATTCTCTGGTTCCAGCTTCTCTTCTCTGATTATTTCCTGGTTTCTTTAGTCTCTATAATAGCAAAAAAAGACATTTTTAGGTTGAATCATCATTATTTTACACCATTTTTCACCAATTAATTAATCATTTCTATCGTATCTATCAGAAGACTCGTTAGTTGCAGCTGTAGTTTCTTGAATATTTAGATTTAATCTTGCAGCTTTGTTTAAACTCAGAAGAAGCTGCACTTTTGGTAAATTATCCAATGACTTGTTGATTAATTGTTTCAATAATCTATCGATTGATCAACCATCAAAAGTTAGTCGCAGCTCAACTGGAGATGAAATCAATCCGCTGATTAATTTCACTTCTCTTTAACTTCTACAATAACAGCTTTAAAGCAGTAAAAGTGGATTCTGGCAGGTTTTATTCCCTCCTGTTCTGGTTTTTACAGAAGTCACCGCACATTTATATTCAGAGACACCACTTCATGCCTCATTTTACAGCAGAAACATGTCTCTTGACTCTGATTTACATCACCTCCGTCCTTATTTTCTCTGATTTGAACTTCAGAATTCAGGTTTTTTCTTCACCTCCTGTCTAATAAGGGAAAAAAACCCAAAGATGTCCCACTCTGAGGGAAAAAAACCCCCAAAAAACAGAGATAAAGTTTTTTTTTTTTCTCTAATTTGATGCCACCGCTGTTGGACACCACCCACCTGGGGCGCTCTGAAGGAATTATCAAACGTCCTCCCTTCCTCCCTCTATTCATCTCCCTCTCCTCCCACTCACTTCAGATTCATTTCACCATCTTCTCACCTTTCATCTTCCCGTTCTTCATATCTCAACACACACACACACACACACACACGCACACACACACTCTGAATCTGACCACATCTGCTCTCATGACTCTTAATTCTTGCGTTTTTGTCGTTTATTATCAAGTCGGTTCCTTTTTATAGGATGAAATTTTACTGCAAGGTCGTCCTTGAAATAAAAAAAAGAAGAAAAAAGGGGGAATTCATTTCAGCACACGTCAGGGACAGTTATCAATCAAACACACACACACATACACACACACTATATAGATGTTAAATTTGACTCTTCTAATCTAACGTAGGCGCCTCACAGACTTGTTCTCACAGTAAAACACTAACATTTATCTCATTCTCTGCCTTCCCACAGCATTCTGATACTGGTTGCCCTCCACCCGTCTGCTGCTGCTTTAACAAAGAAAAACTGGGAGATTCTGCACCTATAGAGGAAAAGAAGCCTCCAAAACTAACTGAACACTGGAGATATTGAAGAATAAATTCTTATTTGATGAATAATTATTCAACTTAACAGCTATTTAACTCATTTTCATTGACAAATCTGTAAAAAATAGTGTTTTCCACCTGCAGTGCTGCAGAGATGTGCTTATAATTTTTCAGGATATCACTAATTTAGCAAGAAAAAATATTCAACTTTTTTATTATATTCTATTTTTTATTAACCAGAAAGGAAAGGCACAATGAATCCGGTCCGGTTTTCCTTTCTATTTTAAAATTAAACAACTTTATTCATATCATTACATTAAGATCAACATTACATAATGACGGAATTCAATACATATCCAACAATTAATTATCAATTAAGGAAAATCATTTTATTTACTAATCAATTGAGGGATTAGCTGATTGAGTTGACTAATAAGATGAATTTAGGTCCAACATTCACTCTAATTTACCTCTGATTTGGATCATTTCTTCTAACTAAAGAAAAAAGAAAATATCAGGGAAGTTTAGATAGATAACAACTATTTTTACATTTATTCAGTTATTAAAACGATTAATCGATTAGTTGTTTGGTTCATAAAATGGTGCAAAACAACCTAAAATGTCTTTTTTTGTCCACAACCCAAAGATCATCAGTTTATTATTATAGAAGAATAAATAAACCAGAAAATAATCAGAGAAGAGAAGCTGGAACCAGAGAAACTAATCGATTAATCGTTGCCGCTTTACAACCAACAGTCAGCAAATCGAACATTTAATTAAATATCAGAGAAAACAAGCAAATATTCATATTCAACATGATGGAACTGATGGATTCTGCAGCATTTTTGCTTAGAAAATTGCTCGAAACTAATAATCTTTCATCAATATAGTTGCTTAAAGTTAATTAAAGTGAAAGATGACAACTAATTGATTAATCAACTAATATTTTTGAATTTATCAATGTCTTTTTTTGTCCACAACCCAAAGATCATCAGTTTATTATTATAGAGACTAAAGAAACCAGGAAATAATCAGAGAAGAGAAGCTGGAACCAGAGAATTTGGACATTTTCTTCTTAAAAAATGACTCAAACCGATTAATCAATCATCAAATAGTTGGTTTTTAATGTAATAGTTGGAAACTAATTGATTAATCGACTAATCGCTACAGCTATGATCTCTAAAATCTATAAACAATAAAGAATGTAGGAAATAACTAAAATTTGGACATTTTCTACTTGAAATTGACTTAAACTGATTAATTGATTATCAAAATAGTTGGTTTTTAATGTAACAATTGGTGATTAATTGATTAACTGACTAATCGCTACAGCTATAATCTCTAATATCTTTCACTTGCTCTAATCATTGCAGCTCTACAGTATTTATTATAGAATGTAGGAAATACCAACTAAAATTTGGACATTTTCTTCTTGGAATTGACTTAAACTGATTAATTAATTATCAAAATAGTTGGTTTTTAATGTAATAGTTGGTGATTTAATCGATTAATCGACTACTTCCTCTACATTTAACTTTCTTGATCTTTCACTTTTAGCCTTCAAACCTCTTTGAATGAGTTATTGCCGTATTTTTCAGTTATTTCATTTCATTTTCATCGTCAGACGTCATACATCTGATCGTTTTACCCAAAAAGTAACAATAACTTTGGGTGTGGTTTTCCTTTTATGTACAGTACCTATTTAATGAAAGGAATAAAGAAATAAAAGAGAGAAAGAGCGGAAAAAAGCATAACGGAAAGAGCGAAAAGGAAAATAAAAATGACATAAGCTCTCATGAGTAAATGGGCAACACAAAGAAATAAAAAGAGAGAGAGGAGCGGTGCCAGGGTCAGAGAGCGTCGCACCACCAATCAAATCCCAGTCTGACATTTAAACTATACACTTTGACAAATGGCTCTCCGCTAAGAACCAGGGCTAATTGGACTTATTGAATATCCCAAAACTGATTATATAACATGTATAAATGTCACCGGGGTTCTGGTCTCTCAGCCTTTCTGTGTCTCTGAGTGTTTTTCAGAGGGCAGATGTGTCTTACCTGCGTTGGTATTAGCATTAAGGAAGTAAAAGGTACAGGGACCTCGCTGTAATAGCGTTAGCAGGAGGGGCCGATAAAGTCCAGATGCACGTCGAGGCTTTTCAAAAGGGCAAAGGCCTCGTTAAACCCAGAGAAAACAGACAAATCTGGTTTAGATATTTATGACAATTGTTTCAATCAAAGCGGCCAGGACAAAGTGGATTTTTATCTGTTCTTTTGTAGAGATACTCATGATCCCGGCAGGAACAATCGCTTGATGCCGTTCCAAGTGCAGAGAGTTCATATGGAGAAGTGAGGTATTACGTCTTTTCATGGCAAATAACACACGATCTGTCGGATTTCTAAACAATTGGTGACCAATCTGATTACTTCTGGTCTGTGGTGGACTCCAGACTTATAATTTGTCTCTTGGCGCTTAATCCGAAATAGTTTGGACACGCTTGCTTTATATTCATGGTCCAAAATAAGGAGCAGTAATGATATGATCAGAGACGGTGGAATATGCTGTTTATTATTGTCGGTCATGGCCGTTTCTGCAGAACAGTAGACGGGTTTGCATGGGTTTGTAACTGGAGAGCGACCGCTCAGCAGAATGAGTGATTCTCTGCTGTTAAACCCCTCAGCTGCCGCCGTTTCGAAGCTTTTTGACCCTGGACGGCTCCGGTGGAGCTGTTCTTTATCCTCGAGTCAGACCCTGATGGTGTCGGGCAGCTCCCAGGTGTGAAACTCTATGAATGTGAATCAGCGACTTCTTGGAAAAGGATGAATAAAAAGGGTTGAGGTATATAACGCATGGAGGGTTCCCGCTTATGCTAAACATCTGCTTTAAAAACCCTTAAATTACACAACTGTCACACAATTTCTTGGGCAATTTGTTTGTACCGCAGTGGATAGTATAAATTAGTTCCGCTGAATATTTATGGGAGATCCTGCTGAGATTCATGTGTTTTATTTTTCTAAATTTTGTTTTTTGAAGTCGTTTCTAGGCAAAACTTTCAGCAGTCCACAACCCAAAGAAAAGAAACCAGGAAATAATCAGAGAAGAGAAGCTGGAACCAGAGAATTTGGACGTTTTCTTCTTAAAAATGACTAAAATCGATTAATCAATCATCAAAATAGTTGTCAAATAATCAATTAATTGAGTAATAATGCAGCTATATGTGGAACTATATTCTAACTGAGTACTGGAAACATATGGGAAAGAAAAATTACCTTTTTGGTCAATGTGTGAAAAGTAAATGGAGCAAATAATCGATTAATAGAAAAAAATGGTGTAAAATGTTTCCCAAAGGTGAAGATTCAACCTAAAATGTCTTTTTTTTTGCCAAAGATCATCAGTTTATTATTATAGAGACTAAAGAAACAAGGAAATAATCAGAGAAGAGAAGCTGGAACCAGAGAATTTGGACATTGATTATCAAAATAGTTGGCAATTAATTGATTAATCGAAGCACAAGATTAGAGCTGCAAATAACGACTATTCTGATAGTCAATTAATTTATTAATTAGTGAAATAATTAATCACTAAGGTGATGGATGTAGGCCCAATATTCACTCTACTTTACCTCTGGTGCAGTATATCTCCTCTAACTAAAGAGATAAATAAATGGAATCTTTAATTGAACTGCATAGATGAATCTATTGATTATTAAAATTGTTAATTGAGTTGTTTAGTTCATAAAATGGTGTAAAAGCTAAAGATTCAACCTAAAATGTCTTTTTTTTGTCCTGTGGCTGTTGTAGAAGAATAAAGAAACCAGGAAATAACCAGATTTGAGAAGATGGAACCAGAGAATTTGGACATTTTCTTCTTAAAAATGATGATTAATCGATTAATCAACTAATAGTTTCAGCTCTAGTAAATAAAATCTACAAACAGTAGGTAAACAGACATTTAGGCTGCAACTAAGGACTATCCTAAGGGTGAATTAATCTATTAATTAGTGAAATGATTAATAGATTAGTTATTTGGTTCAACTAAGAGTTGTGATAGTTGATTAATCTACTGATTATTTAAGCGATTAATCGATTAGTCATAAAATGGGGTAAAATGTGGATCTCTGTTTCCAAAAGCTGTAGATTCAGCTTAAAATAACTTTTCATCAGTTTACTATTATAGAAGACCAAAGAAACCAGAAAATAATCAGATTTGAGGAGTTGGAACCAGCAACTAATCGATTAATCGACTATGCAGCTTTAATCTTTAATATATTTTACTTTCTCTACATTTAACTTTAAACGTCTTTAAGTTTCTGAAGTCGTTTGTAGACACAACTGTCAACTGGTGATAAAAATAAGTTTAAACAACGTCAGTAAAGCTGCGTCCTGTCGTATAAAACACGACGTGATCAGCGTCACGTAAAAACCTCGTGTCGACAGATTTATGAAAAACCGCCGGAGAAACACCGACGTGAACGGCGACAGAAGTTTAAAACATTTCTGTGAGGTCACGGAGGGCAAAGCTTTAATGAGCAGCTGAAACAGGGAGGAATCCCCCTCCTCTTTTCCTGTATCAACCCCCAGAAACACACACATGGGCAGGAAAACGCATCACAGGGTCAAACCAAGCTGTTATTTTGGGTAATGCATTGTCCAGCGAGGCAAAGCTGTCAATTCTAATCATATTTCTGTGTTTTTGGAAATGGAGTAAAGTTTTTCCCCCTTTTCAGATGAGAATACAGGGTGAGGTTTTTAAAACGTCTCGGCTAATAAAGTGAGGCGGCTGCTAAGGGCAGGATGAAGGATTCCTGAAGGATTCTAGTGGAACACTTCATCTTCTACATGCTAGTTTTAAATAAAATATTAAATATACACGAGGAAATATGATTCTCAGTGGGTTAAACTGCAACCAATGGACTGAAAATGGATTAATTGGTTATTTAAATAGTTGCCGACAAGAAAATAATCAGAGAAAAATCTTAAAAAATGACTCAAACTGATTAATCAGTTGGCAAAATAGTTGGTGATTAATATAAGTGTCGGAAACTAATCAATTAATCGACTAATCGTTGCAGTTTGATTAAACAGACAATTAAACAAGTATTTTAAATACATATAAAAAAGAAATTAAGATGTAAAAAATATAAAAAAGTGTTTTACAGGTGAAGAAAATACATATAATTATATAAAATATATTAATTGAAATCAATTAACTGGTTACTTAAATGGTTGGCAATTAATATAATAGTTAATCATATAAAACCTATATAAAATATATTACAAGTTCTTCTTAAAAGATTTATTGGTTATTGAAATAGTTGGCGATTAATCGATTAATCGACCAATCATTGCAATTCTGTTCTGGAATTAAACTATATGATTATGCATGAATTTAAAATCATATAAACAGAAATTAAACAATTGATAAAAAGTCAGACATAAAACAATTCAGATTAAAACAAAAGCAGAATCAGAGATTGACTAAAGGTCTCCAATCCGGAGAAAAAAAGGCAAATACTTATATAATATATATTTAAATGATTAATCAATTAGTTGTTTGGTTCATTAAATGTTTGGTAACTTTTACCATTTTTTAAAAAGTATTAAAATGACAGAACTTGTACCTGAAGTGGTCTTCAACCCCAGGCTGGATGTGGCAGGTTCCTCCATTAGAACATGGGAAACTGATGCAGGCGTTGATGGGAATCTCACAGTTCTGACCCTGCACGACACAAATAAAGATGTTTAAGGATTAATGGATTTTATTTTTTAATAAATTACATGCAAATGATGAAAAAACAAAAGCTAAACTGTAGTTGTGAAAGTCCTTGGTTATGAGAGATGAGCAGATTGATCTAATTTCTTCTTTTTTTGTAATAAACTGTTTATTGCTCACATACATGTTCGATCAAGTCAGTCAATTAGTCTATTGATGATTGATACGATTAATCGATTAGTTGTTTGGTTCATAAATGGTGTAAAATGTGGATCAGTGTTTCCAAAAGCTGAAGATCATCAGTTTATTATTATAGAGACTAAAGAAACCAGGAAATAATCAGAGAAGAGAAGCTGGAACCAGAGAATTTGGACATTTTCTTCTTAAAAAATGACTCAAATCCGTCAATTATCAAAATAGTTGGTTATTAATGTAAATGTGATTAATCGTTGCAGCTCTACTGTGTATATTAAACAATATATCTGCAGGAAATACCAACTTAAATACCTCTAAAGTACAGTTTTTCTCTTTTCTATCAAAGGTAATAACAGATTTTTCTTTATGTACACATAAACTGACTAAACTAAGTAAAATTTAGGTGAAAAAAAAAAATTTGATGCAATTTCAAACATCAAACAAACACATCATCCCAAATACGGATATTTGAGATCAAAACTATACAATGAAATATTATTTTTTCAAAATCGATTCTAACTTCTTGCTAAAGTTGCACCAATTTCACTTTAATCGGTAAAACTCGGTGAAAACGACGTAGAACTATTTTACAGCTCTTAATGAAGCATGTAAGAATGCAATTTGTTACCATGACAACACCAATCATTACATAGAAACACTATTGCATAACCACAGGTTTAGGTTACAAAATTCTAGCTGCATATACACACATATATATATATATATATTTTAAAAAATGACATATAAATCTGCATATTTCTTGTATTAAATGTTTTCTAGTTTTACATCATTGCTATTTTGACATTAACGCGCCATTTAAAACACATATTTTTATATGTTTTTGCATCTTTTTTATTACAGTTGACCTTAAGTCAGGCTATAGATGTTTTTGCCAGTTAGATTTTCTATTAAAGGACAGAATGATGAGTTTTATACGTGCAATAAAAAGGAAAATAGCCTGCAGGGGTTTAGAGGTTTGAATTAATCAACACTGGTTAACTAACACAAGATTTCACTTATTTTCCTTTAATCACAAACACAAAAAACACACACACGTAGGTTTTTACACAGCCTGGTGCCTCTGATTCATTTTCTCTTTCTCACCACACACCTGTTTTCTGAATAAACAGCTTTCACTTGGAGCTGTATCATGTATCACACACACACACACACACACACACACACACACACACACACACACACACACACACACACACAGAAGCCCCGCGGCTGTCGTTTTAATTTCAAACCGCCGAACCTTTGGCCGCCAACACACCCACTTCCTCTGATCAAAGCGTAGAACGGGACGTTTATTCTTGTTTTTCCTTCTTCATCCATCTTCATTATTTCCTTCTTTTTTTCCCTCCCTCTCTGAACCTCTTTATGTTTATGTTTTGTTCTCCCTCCTTTTTATTTCTACCTCTCCCTCTTTGTCCCCCGTTCCTTTTGCTTTTCAGATGTTTCTGACCCGTTTGTTGTGCAGCGTTTCCTCCTTTTTTTTGTCTTTTTTTTTTCGACCTCTCTCACTTTCAATCCTGAAGCTGCCGTGTCCCTCGCTGCCTTTTTTTCTTCCCTCTTTGTTGTCTGCTGCTCCTTCTTTGATTCCTCCAACACGTTTTAATTAACGTTGTCCCAGCGGATGCCGATACAAAAAGGAAAAACATGTACACACACACACACGCACACACACACACACGCACACACACACACACACACACACACACACACACACGCACACACACACACGCACACACACACACTGTTTCCCAGTCTGTGACCTTGGCAAGTGATGTTTTAATTAAAAGTGAGAATAAGGCTTTGTCCTCCTGTACAAGCCCAAAGGTTATGAGGTGTGTGTGGTTGTGTGTATGTTCACATAAGAGTGTATCTTTGTGTATCTGCTCACACACACACACACACACACACACACACACGCATTGAAGGGACCTGCTTTTTGTCTCCATAACTGTGTAAACAGATTTATTTCCCCACAACATGAGAAAAACCTCACACTCACACTCACACACACACACACGCACACACACATAAATCTCCAAACAAACACAAAAACAAAAAATTGCCTGACATGCATACACACAAACATCTACTCATTTATCTGATACCGTGGGGTCCTCTGTCAAATACCTACACTGTGGGGACCAACCTTTTTAAATGAGATTAGTTTCAACTCCAAAAATATCTTTCAAGCCAATGTCCCCACCTAGATAGATAAACAAACTCACACACACATACTTGTCTATCTTAGGCTGTGAGGCCCTATGTTGAATACTTACACTCTGGGGACCACCTTTCTAAATGAGATAGACATAGTTTCAACTCCAAAAAATCTTTCAGGCCAATGTCCCACCCAAGATAGATAAACACACACACACACACACACACACACACACACACACACACACACACACACACACACACACACACACACACACACACAAATATTCGTTTATCTGACCCTGTGGGGTCATCCATCAAATACCTACACTCTGGGGACCACCCTTTCTAAATGAGATAGACATACTTTCCACTCCAAAAAATCTTTCAGGCCAATGTCCCCACTAAGGTAGAAAAAATAAACACATACACACACATATTCAGTCATCTGACCTGTCAAATACCTACATTGCGGGGACCACCCTTTCTAAACGAGATGGACAGTTTCAACTAAAAAAAAAAAAATCTTTCAGGCCAATGTCCCCACCAAGATAGATAATCCTACATACACACAAATAAACCTACACACACACACACACACACACACACACACACACACACACACACACACACACACACACACACACACACACACACACACACACACACATTAACAGGACTTTTTGTCCCCATAACTGTGTAAACACATTTATTTCCCCACAACATGAGGAAAAACCTCACACACACATAAAACAGCAAACAACACAAAAACAAACTGATTATCTGACATGTGCACACACACCACACACACATACTTGTCTACCAGACCCTGTGAGGCCCTTCGTCAAATACCTACATTGTGAGGACCACCCTTTCTAAATGGGATAGTCCAAAAAAAAAATCTTTCAGGCCAATGTCCCACCCAAGATAGTTAAACAAACACACACACACACATATTTGTTTATCTGACACTGTGGGCTCATCCGTCAAATACCTACACTCTGGGGACCACCCTTTCTAAATGAGACAGACAGACTTTCACCTCAAAAAAATCTCTCAGGCCAATGTCCCCACCAAGACAGATAAACAAACACACACACTCATACCAATCCTCCCTCAGTAGTGGATTTTAAAACGTTTCCTAATGCAAAGGTCCTGACGATTATTAGGCCCTTTGTCTCCTGATGGGTCGATACGGTGCGTCCGGGCGGCTGCAGTCATCATTCCTCTATCGATGAACAGGTGAATATATTATGCATGCGAGGCCGATAACCGCCGCTAACACCATCCAGGATCCATTACCCACACATAGAGACACGGCCATGAATCAACGCCGCCCCCTACGCCTCGGAGGAGACGCTCCGACGCTTTCATGACAGCAAGTAGGTGGAGATCATGGAATACGGCTCATCTACTGACTAATTAACTAACTAATGAACTAGTTAATACGCATCCGGATCCGTAGGTTCTGGAATATTTTAACATCCTGGAGAAATTCTGGTCGGATGTTGTGTTTTTATGAATTCTATAAATTCTATTTCACATATAGGGATATTATTATTTGCTTGAGTGCTTTTTTTCTATTTGTTCTGAATTTAATAAAATAAGTAAAAGTTCCCTTTGATATTACAATATCCCTAATTTACTGTGAATAATAAATAATAAAAATCTGTTTATATTGATCAACATACATTTACATATATGGGTGATAATTCATGCTTAATGACCTACTCTAATTAATTTCATTATTATTAACTTCTTCCTTGACTTGGAAGTTTGAGCTGTTCAGTCCATGTGTAATTGATTGATTGATTGATTGATTGATTGATACGCTCACATTAGATGCGAGTTTAAAACATGTAGCTCAGAGTTTTACGGCTATCAATTGATTGATTAATTGATTGGATTCCTCACTGTACAATATGTACAATAAATATCTATTGTATATATATATATATATATATATAAATATATATATATATATATATATATATATATATATATGAAGCCACAGAGGTTCTGTTCATTTCAGGTTGTTGAGACACTTAATGTCGTTAAATTTACGTCGTCAGCTGCATGTTTTACTGCTGAAAACAAGTGTGAGCAGTAAAAATACATGAGCAGTAAAACGGTTATGTTCATGTTTTTTTGTTGAGTTTTTATACTATTTGATTTTATCGGAGAAAAAGGCAACGGAAACTATTTGAGTCCGAGCAGCAACGAGCTGTAATTTAAACGTTATGAGCCCGATTGACCTGAAAATACTTTTTATTCCGCTTTATTTTATCTGAGAATATGTCGCCTTAAACTGGAGGAATTTATTATATTTAATGACGTCATGTGTCTATTGATGAACGGTGATCAGTAGTTTCACTAAAAACACTCATAAACATATTAGAGCTGCAACAATTAGTCAATTAATCAATTAGCTGTTAACTATTATATTAATCACTATACTTTTATTAATCAATTAATCTATTTAATTTAAGAAGAAAATGTCCAAATTCTCTGGTTCCAATTCTCTGGTCTTCAGCTTTGGGGAAAAATGATATTACACTATTTTATTTCATGGACCAAACAATAATTGATTAATCGTTTCAATAATCGTTAGTTTAATTGATTAGTTTAGTAGTTTAGTAGTAGACTAGTTTAGTTTGACTATGATTTGCTGTTTACTAGAGCTGCAACGATTAATTGATTATTTGATTATTTGACAACTATTTTGATAATTGATTAATCGATTTGAGTCATTTTTTAAGAAGAAAATGTCCAATTCTCTGGTTCCATTTTCTGGTTCCTTTAATTTTCTATAATATTAAAATGATGATCTTTGGGTCGTCGACCAATTAATTCAATTAATCAATTAATGAATTAATTAATTAGTTGTCATCTTAAGCAACTATTTTGATGAAAGATTATTAAATTTGAGCAATTTTATAAGCAAAAATGCCTCAGTTCCATCATGTTAAATATGAATATTTGCTTGTTTTCTCTGATATTTAATTGAATATTCGATTTGCTGACTGTTGGATGTAAAGCTGTAATGATTAATCGATTAATCGATTAGTTTCTCTGGTTCCAGCTTCTCTTCTCTGATTATTTCCTGGTTTCTTTAGTCTTATATGATAATAAACTAATGATTTTTGAGTTGTAAGAGACCTGAAACACATAAGAAAATCTATTTTAAGTTGTAATTCGACTGATTAATTGATTAGTTGCCAATTTTTACATTAATCACTAATTATTCTGATAATTGATTAATGGATTTGAGTCATTTTTAGGAAGAAAATGTCTAAATTCTCTGGTTCCATTTTCTGGTTTCTTTAATCTTCTATAATATTAAACTGATGATCTTTGGGTTGTCGACTGTTGGTCTGGACAAATCAATTAGTCAATTAATTAATTAATCAATTAATTGTCATCTTTCACTTCTTAAGCAACCATTTTGATGAGAGATTATTAAATTTGAGCAATTTTATAAGCAAAAATGCCCCAAATCCATCAGTTCCATCATGTTAAATATGAATATTTGCTTGTTTTCTCTGATAGCTAATTAAATGTTCGATTTACTGTTGGATGTAAAGCTGTAATGATTAATCGATTAATCGATTAGTTTCTCTGGTTCCAGCTTCTCTTCTCTGATTATTTCCCTGTTTCTTTAGTCTTATATAATAGTAAACTGATGATTTTTGGGTTGTAAGAGACTAATTGAGAAGAGATTAATTGATTAGTTGCCAATTTTTACATTAATCACTAACTATTCTGATAATTGATTAATGCATTTGAGTCATTTTTAGGAAGAAAATGTCTAAATTCTCTGGTTCCAGCTACTGAAATGCTGATCTATTCACACAATTAAATGATAAGTTAAGATAAATGATCTAAAAAATGATTATAATGACATTTTAGGTTGAATCTTCAGCTTTAGGAAACACTGATCCACATTTTACACCATTTAATGAACCAATCTACTAATTGATTCTGGATCTCACCTTGAATCCGAAGGGACAGGTGCAGTGGTACGATCCGGACGACTCAGACACGCAGGTTCCGTTGTTGTGGCAGGGCGTCGCCAGGCAGGGGGCGCACTTCGACATCAGGCTGATGTCCACGGGGCCTGAGGGGGCGTTGGAATTAAAGCTTTAGAATCACTGCATTTACAGGTTATTATTACTCAGGAAATGTTACATTTAACAGATCAATAGGATTAAAGCTGCTTCAGTTTGTGTTCAACATGTTTTTTGAGCATTTTAAAAGCAGAACTGAGCTTTGATGTTAATAATAAAATAATTTATCATTGTTTTATAACATTAGAGTTAAAAGTGTTAAAATATGAAGAAAATATCACTTTATTCTGCATTTATAACAGAAAATCAATATAAAAGCTGATATTATACATTAATAGTGATTATTGATAATCTATAACTGATATTATACATTAATAGTGATTATTGATCATCTATAACTGATATTATACATTAATAGTGATTATTGATAATCTATAACTGATATTATACATTAATAGTGATTATTGATAATCTATAACTGATATTATACATTAATAGTGATTATTGATAATCTATAACTGATATTATACATTAATAGTGATTATTGATCATCTATAATTGATATTATACATTAATAGTGATTATTGATAATCTATAACTGATATTATACATTAATAGTGATTATTGATCATCTATAACTGATATTATACATTAATAGTGATTATTGATCATCTATAACTGATATTATACATTAATAGTGATTATTGATCATCTATAACTGATATTATACATTAATAGTGATTATTGATAGTTTATAACTGATATTATACATTAATAGTGATTATTGATAGTTTATAACTGATATTATACATTAATAGTGATTATTGATCATCTATAACTGATATTATACATTAATAGTGATTATTGATAATCTATAACTGATATTATACATTAATAGTGATTATTGATAATCTATAACTGATATTATACATTAATAGTGATTATTGATCATCTATAACTGATATTATACATTAATTGTGATTATTGATCATCTATAACTGATATTATACATTAATTGTGATTATTGATCATCTATAACTGATATTATACATTAATAGTGATTATTGATAATCTATAACTGATATTATACATTAATAGTGATTATTGATCGTCTATAACTGATATTATACATTAATAGTGATTATTGATCATCTATAACTGATATTATACATTAATAGTGATTATTGATCGTCTATAACTGATATTATACATTAATAGTGATTATTGATCGTCTATAACTGATATTATACATTAATAGTGATTATTGATCATCTATAACTGATATTATACATTAATAGTGATTATTGATCATCTATAACTGATATTATACATTAATAGTGATTATTGATAATCTATAACTGATATTATACATTAATAGTGATTATTGATAGTCTATAACTGATATTATACATTAATAGTGATTATTGATTGTCTATAACTGATATTATACATTAATAGTGATTATTGATAGTCTATAACTGATATTATACATTAATAGTGATTATTGATCATCTATAACTGATATTATACATTAATAATGATTATTGATAATCTATAACTGATATTATACATTAATAGTGATTATTGATAGTTTATAACTGATATTATACATTAATAGTGATTATTGATAATCTATAACTGATATTATACATTAATAGTGATTATTGATAATCTATAACTGATATTATACATTAATAGTGATTATTGATAATCTATAACTGATATTATACATTAATAGTGATTATTGATAATCTATAACTGATATTATACATTAATAGTGATTATTAACAGTCTATAGCTTCTTGATTTCTTTCATTTTCTCCAGATTGCTGCATAAATTGACATTTTTCTACTTGTTCTAACTCGTTCCCTCTATGTTGGTGATTTCCTTTCCTTAAACTGAAGAAGACAAACCGGCTGAAGCTGAATTTTAGAGACAGAGACATAGATATTTGGTGGTTTCGTATTAAAATCTCTCCCACACACTTTCTGTTAACAGATGAGCCGCTAAGAAAAGGCCGAACAGGATGAGAAAAGTATGATCTTCGAGGGGCAATAAGGGTGATTTGTTTGCGGAGGAGAGTGTGGAGAAGCTGAAAAAAGCAGGAGGAGGAGTGGATGTGGGATCAGAGGAGGAAACGAAACCTCTTTATACGCTCATCTGGAAAACCGACCTGGAAGAATCCTTCAAACACACGACTAACGACGCCCTGGTGATATCGCTGCATTCCCCCTGTTTCTTCATGTCGTCTTTTTTTTGTTGTTTTTTTATGAGCGGTACAAGTCAAATCCTCAATTTGTTTTCCCCGCAGGTAAAGTTAGAGGTCAGCTGCTTCTCTACTCTGCTCCGTGTGAGTGAAATACGACGGGATGGGGACGTCTGGAATCCACTCGTATCTCTAAACATGGACTTTAAACGTCTAATGTGAAATTAATGAATGCAAAAACACCAAAAAAACCTCTACAGAACGTTTTAAACTTTATTCCTGAAGCAATGACTTCATTATCTGGGGAAAGAATATAAACATTTACGAGACACGACACACATTTTTATTCATGACTTCCATTAAAAGCCTGTCAATAAAAATCGACAGGTGGCTTTTCAGTTTTCAGGGTTTTATTGTTATCAAAACAAAAAGTGGAAAGACTCACTTTCTGCTATTTTGTGGTTTATTTATTGATGATAAATGGGAAACAGCTTGTTTTTCTCATTTCAAAATGAAACTAGATTAAATTGAACAAAATCTAGACAAATAAATGAGATTCTCACCTTAATTAACCTGTCGCTGCCTTTTATTCACTGAAATTCTGTTTAATTCAGGAATTAATCCAGGATTAAATCATTTTCATTTATAAGCACGTCAATAAAAATCAGAATAAAGGTGGCTTTTTAATTTTCTGTTTTTTATTATTAAAATGAAAAGAAGTTTCATTATTTATTAATGCAAAATTGAGTTTTTAAGAAAACAAGATTAATTATTACCAGAATCAAGACATAAAAACTAATAAATAAATTAATTATTCAATATAATTTACTCAATATTGGACTAATTCTATCAAAAACAAGATATTTTCACATGATTTCATGTTTTTCTGCATGTGATAAATGAGACATATGGTTCATTAAATAAATAAAAAAAACATTTTATAGATTTTATAATTATCAATTAATCAAGCAAAAATGATTATTTTTGGTTAATTATAGTTTGGAATATTTTATAATATTTTCTCACTTATTATTATTATTATTTTTTTTTTCTTATATATTTTTATTTTATGATCTTTAAAAAAATATTTTTATTGTGACATTTTTTTTTTTTTTTTACATTTAATTTGATTTTAATTATTTTTTGGGTTCATATCTATTCCTGTATTATCACTGGGTGTTAAATTAATTGAAAATAAGCACAAAATTTGGGGAATAAAATGACAGAATAAGGTGATGAAACCTGCCATAATAATGAATTAATCTTCATATACAAATCTGCATGAATCTAATTATGTTGTGTAATAACTCAAGCAGAAAAATACAGAACTGATTCATTATCAGCATAATAGACAAAAACATTATGTTTTACTGTAAAAATCTCGCTGTGTAAATGTTTAAATCCAATTAATTCTGCATTTTAACTACATCACAAGTCAGAAGAAGAACATAAAAACGACTATTTTTACCTTTACACTGAAACTTGTTGAGTGGGGTGGTGAGCAGCAGCCGGTCGGCCATGTCAGCAGGTCCAGTACAACGGGCGATGCCTTGAAATCATCAAACATTTCTCATATATCACAGTTTTACTGGAGAAAACATCATATTTTATGAGTTTATTGTTTATTTCTATTTATTTCCTTCTCACCAGGCTCTTTAAATCCAGCCTTCACCCACTGAGACAACCAGCGCAGGTCACAGTTACAGTAGAGGGGGTTGGCACCGAGGGCCCTGAACGCACCACACACACACACACACACACACACACACACACACACACACACACACACACACACACATTTCCAGATTAAAACACCCCTGCTCAGCGATATAAAACTTCCTGTTGCAGCGACAGGTGCTGCAGGACTTACAGGTGGGACAGGGCGGTCAGGTGGTTGAACGCTCCTTCTGGGATGGTTGAAAGGTCGTTGCCATGGAGAGTTCTACAGACGAGACACAACATTAATATTAAAAAGACAGTACACACTTTTTGACCTATTCAAGTTTCTAATAGGTACAGAGAGTTAGTTTTCTCATAGAGCTGCAACAATCAGTTGATTAATATTAGTTGCCAACTATCAGAGTATTAAACCGACTATTTTTAATAAGAAAATGACTAAATTCTCTGGTTCCAGCTTCTCTTCTCTGGTTATTTCCTGGTTTCTTTAGTCTCTATTATAGTAAACTGATGATCTTTGGGTTGTGGACAAAAAAAGACTTTTCATGAACCAAACTAATCGATTAATGGTTTCAATAATCAATAAATCATTCAACTATAAAAATACGTGTTAGTTGCAGCTGTAGCTATGAATATGCTGCCCCCTACAGGTTGAGTCTTGCTATTGTCTGTGCCTCAACAAAACTGTGGAGCTTAATTCACTCTTTAAACTGTGTTTGAATCATGAGATTTTCAGCTTGAACTGTACATTCATGTGCCATCAAACATCACTGTGTTAATTAAAGATAGACTAACTGTTAGAGCTGCAACCATTATTACTAATTAATTAATTAGTTGCTAATTATCGCATTAATCGCCAACTATTTTGAGTCATTTTTAAGAAGAAAACCTCCAAATTCTCTGGTTTCAGTTTCAAGGTTGAATCTTCATCTTTGGGAAACATTGATTTACACCATTTTATGAATCAAACAACTAATCGATTAATCATTTAAATAATCAATTGATTAATCAGCTATCAGAATAGTGATTATTTGCAGCCCTAGTGTCGTGTATATTTAGATTAAAATCTTGCATTCGTTTAATCCACTGATTATAGAAGAAGCTGCTAATTTCCCACTGATTTATCTACACAGAAGCTGCTGCATCATATGAATCATACGACGTTTATGAATAAAAGGAGCTGCTTCGTATTCTACATCCAACTACACCAGTCTGACCCCGACCGGCTGCTTGTTAAATTATTTCTGTTCCCACGGCTGCAACCATCGCCCTGTTTCTATAATGGAAAATAAAAAAAAGGAGATAAAACATTCATGAAAGAATAACATAAAATAAACAGAAAGCTTATTCATATTTGTTTGGCAATAAAGTTTGTCCTGGTCTATGAATGGAATATAAACTGAGTCATAGAGTCATCCGGCAGTCTGGTGTGTGTGTGTGTGTGTGTGTGTGTGTGTGTGTGTGTGTGTGTGTGTGTGTGTGTGTCACAGGGACAAACTGCAGGCTGTGATGTGTATCGGTGTGAGCATGTGCAATTCTGTTTTGTGCCGTTGGGTTTTAGTGCATCTTATGTGTGTGTGTGAGCAGATAACCTTAAGAGGTGACTCCCGGCATGTTTGTGTGTGTGTGTGTGAGTGTGTGTGTGTGTCTCAAAGGGCTCAGAGACTGCAGGGTGTGTGTGTCCTTTTGTTTCTCGCCATCTGAGTGTGTTGCCTGGATATAAGTTCACATTCCATTAGAGCAAAGGGCTGTAGCAGGGGACAGCCATCAAAACCTATTGGAAGTGTGTGTGTGTGTGTGTGTGTGTGTGTGTGGGCATAAATCAGCGTACGTGTGCAGGTCGGTGTGTAACAGAGTGTGTGTCATGTCTGTTCTCAGAAGTGTGTGTGGATAACTTTATGTGTTTGTATGCATCACTTTGTGTGTGTGTGTGTGTGTGTGGCGGTCCAACAGCCCCCGCACCAGCGCCGGCCCAGAGGGGATTGTGGGTAATGAGGAAGTGACAGTGATGACTGCCTGGCAACCGGTTGCTATGGGGGGGGAGAAGGGATCAGTCCCCACGGCAACATGAAGTAAAATGAAAGAAAAGGAGGAAGGGAGGGAGGAATATAAAAAATAAATAAATAAATAAAAAAGAGTCATGGCTAAACTTCTCCAAGGTGAAAAGCTGATGAGACACAGTCGATATTTAGAGAAAAGACCGAAAAAACCACAAAGCTGACGCCTCAGAGGCTGAAAACAGCAACTGTGGTGGTGATGAGTCAGAAAAACAAGAATAATACCAGGTAAAAATATAAAAATATCAGGTCTCTGATCATTATTTCATCTCATTAAAGCACAAAAATCCTCTCGTTACTTATTTTTTATAGGAAAAAACAGTCGAGGTTTGACGTAAATTCCCCTTTTTGCTCGTTTTGACAAAGCAGAAGTTTCACTTAATGAAATAAAACAGCAGATTTGTTGCCTGTAAAGTGTAATTTATCAGTTTGGTGTCGATCATCTGAACCAAATGAGATAATCAGGAAAATATATTTTATTATAATTTGCTGTAACTAAACATTTAAAGAGACAGAGCTGAACATTGCAGATCTAATTTAGTCTGTGGTTGATCTATTAATTGATTAATCAATTATTAACCAACTATTACATTAATCACCAGCTATTTTTGAGTAGAAAATGTCCAAATTCTCTGGTTCCAGCTTCTCTTCTCTGATTATTTCCTGTTATTTAGTCTCTATAATAGTAAACTGATGATCTATCAGACATATCAGATTTATTAAGCAATAATTAAGTAATTTTATATGTTTATATGTGTGAATATAGAAAATACATTACAAATAAAACATATTTTAGGTTGTAATTAGACTGATTAATCGATTAGTTGCCAATTTTTACATGAATCACTAACTATTCTGATAATTTATTAATGGATTTGAGTCATTTTTAAGAAGAAAATGTCCAAATTCTCTGGTTCCAGCTTCTAAAATCTGATTATTTTCTGGTTACAAGTGATAAATAACATGCGTTTTTAATTTTTTAAAACCTTTTCAAGAGAGTTAAACTATCTAGTATGATGTTTTTAGGGTTACACCACATTTTTGACTTTATCTCATATACTTTAACCTGTTCTTTAACAATAAAAAAGACACCTATATAGTTAATATAATATAATACAATATAATCCACCCAAACACAACAATATCTAAGTTCTATTAAATTAAATTCCATATGAATCTAGTCTCTCAGTCTACAGGTTCAGTTGATGTTGCTGCAGCTTTCGTCTGCTGATGTTGACGCTCACACACAAATATTCACCCTGCATAAACCTGTGTGTGTGTGTGTGTGTGTGTGTGTGTGTGTGTGTGTGTGTGTGTGTGTGTGTGAGACAGAGGGTGGACAACCAGATGGATGACGGAGAGAAACGGAGGCTGAAGGTCGATTCATCAAACACAACATTGGGTGGACACACAGAGGAGGAGGAGGATATATATATATATATATATATATATATATATATAGACTTGATATTGCACAGTTTTTTACCCAATAAGGTTTAATTATAAGTTAACTACCAGTTATTTTTATAGTGGAATAATCTATCGATTAGTGATTGATTAGTTCATTGGTTTATAAATCAATCAAGATCAAGATTCAACCTAAAATGTCCTTTTTTTGTCCAGAAAAACAAATATTTCAAATATAAATCACTATTTCTAACCTTGTCCACGTCTTTACTATATTTTCTATTTATTTTAAAACTCATGGTGGAAAATAAAAGTTTGACTTTTCATGGAAAACACTAAATTGTGTGAGTTTCCCCATAACATCTGTTTTAGTGTGAATAGATCAACTTCTGAGCCAATTAGTTTGTATAAAACATACAAATACATTTGTATAAAGGAGATGAATCAGTGACATATTTAAAAACATGTTTGTTTTTAGATAAATCAACAAAAGTACTTGTAATTGTCGACTTTCGTCTTGTAAAAATATGTTTTACAACCAGTTTCTTGTGTGTTTTTAACACTTTAATTTGAATTTCATTAGAAATGTGACTTTACCAGGTGAGTTTACACAACATCTACCTAAAGAACGTATTAATCCGACCGATATAGATTGAATAAATGATTATTTGTGTCATTTTTCTTAAGTGAAAGACTAAAAACTACTCACAGCAGGCGGAGCGACTTGAGTCCATCGAAGGCGTGAACGGGGATGCAGCGAATCTGGTTATAACTCAGGATTCTGGTGGAGAAAACAACCAAAGGATGTTAAAAAGGTCAGAGTTTTAGTCCAGAAGCAGCAGGAGGTAAAGTAAATGTAGGAGATACGAATCTGTTCTATTGTCTTTCACAACACATCCCTGAGTCCATAAAAATCAATGCAGCGAGACGGAGGACGGAGACCAGAGGAGGTGACGCTGCACATTTCACACTAACTTGGTGCAAAACAACCTGTAGCATAAATAAATTAACCCTCTACTGTGTTGCTGTAGGGTGACAATGACTTTATCCTCATTTTTATAAAATGCTGTGATAGAAAATCTACGTTTTTACATTTAGGCATGAAAAGGGGGCTTTTATTTTGAAGGACACACAATTTATGAGGTCACATGACCAGGATATCCCTATTGCTGATGGACATGTGACCTCATAAATTATATTAGGTCATTATATTAATTATAATTATATTAAATATAATGACCTAATATAATATAAATTATATTAGGCCATTATATTAGGTCACATAGGATATCCCTATGAGGTCACATGACCAGGATATCCCTATTGCTGATGGACATGTGACCTCATGACATACAATTTATGAGGTCACATGACCAGGATATCCGTATTGCTGATGGACATTTATCAAATAAACATCACATTTAATTCTATTCGGATGTTATATATTTTTTTTACCCATAGCATGAAACTATCCTGAGACTATTTTACTGTTTACTACTTTATTCTTATATATATATATATTTTTTTTAATATAATATTTAGGACATTTTAAGCAATAAAAACACAACATTAACTATGTCCAAGGAATATTTCTGATATTCTAATTTCTAATATTTTTAAGTAAAGTTTTGTGGTCACATGATGCTACGCTATTGTTTGTACATTTTATAAGTTTGTAGTTTTTAGACAATTTAGACAATTTGACAATTACTTTATCTTAATTTTTATAAAAAGCTGTGATAAAAAAATAGATGTTTTTACAGTTAGGCGTGAAAAGGGGGCTTTTATTTTGAAGGACACACAATTTATGAGGTCACATGACCAGAATATCTCTGTTTGACATGTGAGCATCACTGTTTCACAACTAAACGTTGACTTTTATTCAGAATTTGGGATTTTTTCTAATATAGAATTGTTGTATTTCCTTATTAGTCAATTTATTGATTAGGTACCAACTATTTCAATAACTAATTTATTGATTTGAGTCATTTGTAAGAAGAAAATGTGCAAATTCAAATAATAGGTGGAACCCAAAATATTCAATCTTATTGGGTAAAAAGCAGAATTAGCCTAATTTTTTTATTGATTTTGCTGAAATAATGAGGTGAAAAGTCAATTCGGAGATAAAAAACAAAAATTTAAATTTGTTTTAAGGAAATAAGGTTATATTTTACAAAAACAAGAATAAAAACTTAAAATAATTCTGCATTTATTCTACTAAACAAACATTGAATTGATAGTTTCAGTGATTGATAGATTAATCAACTATAATTGCAGCTTTATTAAATTGGCTTTTTTAATTTTAAGATGAAAAAACTAAAAGTTTAAGACAAAAAGTCAAACAATTAAACAAAATAAACAACAGAAAATTAAAATAGGCACAAATATCTGCCAACAGAATGAGATAATTCAAGATAATTCTACTCAATTGTGGACTTTTTGTACTAAAAATAAGATATTTTCACCATTTTATGAAGCAAACATTGAGTTTATTCAATTTAAACAGATAAATTATCTATTGTTGCAGCTTATTCATAAAAATTCTGAGATAAAAAGACAAAATGTTTAACCTTGTTCTAAGAAAATTAGCTTAAATTGACCAAAATCAAGAAGAAAAACTTAAAAATAAACCAACAGAATGAGACAATTCAAGATAATTCGACCCATTATTGGACTTATTGTGCTAAAATCATGGGCGGAGACGTGCACACGCGTGTGTTGCCATGGTAACTTACAGCGTGGCCAGCTGAGTCATGTTGTTGAAGGTGAACGGGCCCAGTGAGCTGATGCTGTTGTTGCTCAGGTCCCTGAAGACAGAAAAAAAAGGTAAAAGTTATTATATTTATAAAAGTATCTGCAGAAAATGTGAAGATCTGACTGAAGGTGACGACGCGGCTCTTACACCAACGACAGCTGCTTGAGGGCGGCCAGCCCACCGGGGACAGATGTCAGCAGATTACCCTCCAGGTACCTGCAGGGACAGGTGCAGCACTGATATATCACACATTACAGCAACAAGCAACAGAACAAGATTCACTTCTGCAGCTTCAGTCACATGCAAATGGAAGAAAAAGCAGAATGTGAGTGGTGGGATCTCAAATCTACCTTCAACTTTTCCTCTTCCACAGAGTTTTATATCATATTTTCTGATTTTTTAGGAGGAATTCAAAGCTAACGCACTAGAATAAATATTATGTCTGTTTTTACTGGATAGAGTTTGACTGTAGAGAGAGAAAGACGCTGAAATATGCATTAAATAGTTCAATATAACATCAATAGTTTCAATTAATTCAATTATTGAATCAATTAACAGACAAAACACGAATCAACTTTAATATAAAATGGTCACATTCAGCTTTTTTCTCCTGGTTATTATTAACAATAGATAATAAAAAAATATTTTAATAATTATTTGTATTCACTGATATGAAATATTAACCCTGTATTATGTAAAATATTCCTTAGACATCATAAAAAATATTATAATTTATTATAGTTAAAATTATAATGTAAATCAATGGGACTCCATTAGGTTGTATAGGAATATATTAAAAAATAGTTATAAATCCCTAAAAATAAAAAAAAAATAATAATAATAAAATAATAAAAAAATAAAATTTTATTTAATTAATTAAAGGGGTTAGTTAATTAATTAATTGATTTAATTTTATTAAAAATTAAATATAAATAAATAAAATTTTCAAATTCATGCTCACATGTCAAAATGTCCATGAGCAATAGGGATATCCTGGTCATGTGACCTCATATATTGTATGTCCTTCAAAATAAAAGCCCCCTTTTTTACACCTAGCTGTAAAAACATGGATAAACTAACAGTGCAATAGAGGGTTAAAAGAAAGTCATTAAGCAAAAGATTTCCACTAAATGCTAAAAAAGAAACTCGTCAATAATTAAATAAATAAATAGAATAATATAATAAATATTGATCAATACAAATTTTTATCGATAGACTTTTAAAAATATCTCCCAGATCTAGTTCCGACCGCTGCAAACATATCGATCTTTCTGTCTTTGTAGGATTGTAGGAGACAAGATAACACACACACACACACACGCACACACACACACACACACACACACACACACACACACACACACACACACACACACACACACACACTCGCGTGTGTTTTATGATGCGTTGCTCTCTGGCTCTCAGGTCATAACTAGGTCATGTGGACAGTTTGATGGAGTGTCTTCTTCATCCTGATCAATACCTAATCACTGCTATTGACCCTGCAGAGAGGCCTATTTCACAGCTAGAGAGGTTTATGTGTGTGTGTGTGTGTGTGTGTGTGTGTGTGTGTAATAATTCACCTTCCGTATGTGGGATTTTGTTCCATCTCTTTTTTCTAAATTTCAGAATTCCGATAAACATTGTTCCACGCTCGTTTCATCAGTTCTGGACATTAGTCGTTTCCTTTATTCTTTAACTTTATTACATTAATTCATAATAACTCAGATATTAATCTATTTTTAACATGTATAAATTGTAATATATAGAATAATAAACGCCTAGAAGTCGTTGCGAAATGCAAATAAACTTCTTTTACTTTCTATTTTCTTTGTGAGATTTGACTCTTTGGGTCTTTTTACGTGACAAATAAAAAATGACATTACACTATTTTACTGAAGCTGAAGTTTATAAAAACCTTGATTTCTCTGACAAAGCTTTTACACATAGAGAGTTGACTTTGGCTGCTTTATTACTGTCCTTGGCATTATAACACTGCAAACTGACAGTTTTCTGTAGAGAGATTTTTTATAAATAGCTTTTAGGACTGAAACCCAAGGACGTTTTGTAGCATCACGTCTCTGCTGTGATTCTCCTCAGTCTTTCTGTCTTTCTCTGCTTGATATTATAGTGTGATAGACACAGCAAGTTGTAAAATGTGGATTAAAATGTCTATAAATGACTAAATATTGCTGTTAAATACTGTGCAGTTTATCTAAAACTTAACTAATTGACTTTTTATCCAGTTTTAAGACATATTTAAAGCACTTCAGTACATCAGGGTTGTTTTTTTATTATCTAGAAGGGTTTTAGTCAGGGATGTCTCGACTAAGCTGAGCTAACGTTAGCATTAGTTTAGCTAGCAGTGTCTGAGAAACACAGATTGTTAATGTGAAGGTGCTTTATTCTGTGATTTCTTTTTCACCTTAATCAATCTGTTTGCTAATAATCCAGCTAAAAAAACAAATCTGAACGTCTGAATCTTGTATTATTAAAGATGGAAGGTAAGCTAACGAGAGTAGCATTTCCCATGATCCTGTGCATCATGATGTCATCAGAGAGAGAGAAAAATGGAAACTAGATATCGTGCATTTTAATGTATTTGGACGTTGCTGCATCAACGTCACTGATTTTAAATCATTGGAGCAACAGGTTGGGCTAACGTTAGCATTAGCTCAGGTTGCAGCGCAGGTCCGTGTCTGAGAAACACAGATTGTTAATGTGAAGCTGCTTTATTCTGTTTGCGACTAATCCAGATAAAAACACTTCTGCACATCTGAATTGTGAATAATTGAAGACAGAAAGTAAGCTAATGATAAATAAAAAGATCAATTATAAAGCGTTTCAGTCACTGACGTCTGTATTTTAAATTATTAGAGCAACAAGCTGAGCTAACGTTAGCATTAGCTCCCCTGAGAAACACAGATTGTTAATGTGAAGCTGCTTTATTCTGTGATTTTTACCTTTAATCGGTGTGTCTGTTTGCTACTAATCCAGATAAAAACACTTCTGCACATCTGAATTGTGAATAATTAAAGACAGAAAGGAAGCTAATGATAGTAGCATTTCCCCTGATTTCCCCAGATGTTGTGCATCTTAATATATTTGGATGTTTAACATCAATTATAAAGGGTTTCAGTCACTGATGTCTGGATTTTAACTTATTAGAGCAACAAGCTGAGCTAACGTTAGCATTAGCTCCTCTGAGAAACACAGACTGTTCATGTGAAGCTGCTTAATTCTGTGATTTTTACCTTTGATTAGTGCGTATGAAAGAGAAATGGAACGTCTGAAGACAATAAACCTGCTGCAACAGATACAAAAATTAAGATAGAGTGTGTATGTGTGTGTGTATCTGTGTGTGCATGTATATCTGTGTGTGTGTGTGTGCAAAGCTGCAGAGGGCAAACTGCTGCATCAATATATTGCTCTGCAGCATGTGTGTGTGTGTGTGACTTTGCATGTTATTGGTGAGTAAGCATTGACAAAAAGGTAGATTTCTGTGTGTGTGCATGTGCACGTGCACGTGTGTGTGTGTGTGTGTGACTCACAGCTCGGTGGTGTCCTTGGGAATGCCCTTGGGCAGAGAGTGCAGCCCTCTGTTGCTGCATCGCACCACGGTGTCTGAACACGTGCACACGTCAGGACAACCAGACGCAGGAAGGCAGCCATTATCCTCCACACCTGGAGAGAGATGGAGAGACATTAGAAACACAAAGGAAAAGATGCAGAAGGGAAGGATGAAGGATAAAGAGAAGGATGAACAGGCAGAGAAAGAACAGACAGAATGAAGATTCACAGATAAATAACGTCGAGACAGTTAAAGGCGAAAAGGACGAGAGAAAAGACAGAATAAAAAAAGACGGAAGGAGATAAAGTGTTTAAAGTGTAAACGTGGCTATTAGTCAAGTTCACTCAGCACTTTTAGGACTTTATAATCCAGAACAAATGACCAGATGCTGCGAAAAAAAAAAAAAAAATCAGCCGCATCGCTGCGTGTTTCAACATCTGGTTCAGGACCTGCAGGCAGGTCACTGAAATATTACAAAAAAATGAGATGATTCAAGGAGAAATGATGAACAGATGTTCATAGAATGTCCCGCAGCAACGTTAGAAACTTAAATAAATACAGAAAGAAAATCAAAGCTGACCCGTTTTATTATAATTACACGACCTGCAGTGATTTACTGTTGTTTTACCCCAGAAAATGTTTAGGAAAATTTAACTTACCCTGAAAAACAGTCAAAATAAAAGATTTAATGATTTCAAGCCTGTTGGTTTTTGTCTTTAAATTGAAACAGGATGAAATAAAAGTTAACCCTTTGAAGTCTATGACTGTCATTTTATACTTAAAATAAATCTAAATGTTACTCATAAAGCTACTTCCTGTCACATGACGTCATCAACTTCCTCCTGAGAACATGGAGAAGACTAAACCTCCCAGGAAGAGTCATTTTATTTAGATTATAATGATTCTCATCCCTGACATTTATATATATATTTAATCATTCAAGTCTCTAGAATAATCCCAGAAAAAAAAAATTGTAAATGGGATAAACAGATTTGTGTTTATGGGCAGATTTGTGCAATAGACGACGATAACAGCCATTAAAATGCTGTTTTCTGCAAAGAAAAGAGAAGAAAATGGAAAAAATCGATGCATAAGATGATTGTTAGTGACTCAACTGATATTATTATATGCATGAAGTCTTTGAAAAACATCTGTAATTCAGCTCTAAAAATCAAGCTTTGCAGCTGCGACACACACACACACACACACACACACACACACACACACACACACACACACACACTGAGTTAGAACACACTGAGTGATTGTGATCATTCTAACACTTAAGAGATAAGATGGATCAGAGACCAGAGTGTTGTTCTTGGCTTAAAAACTTCTTCCATTTCCTTGAGTGACAGAGAAACACACACACACACACACACACACACACGCACACACACACACACACACACACACACACACACACACACACACACACACACACACACACACACACACACACACACACACACACACACACACACACTCGCAGCTTTAATCTAGTGCAGCAGTATGTAAATAGTTGAACTGAGGTCCCAAATGTAGAGTTAAACCCATAATGAAGGATAATGAAGAGTGAACACCAAGCCAATCATAACATGTGTGTGTGTGTGTGTGTGTGTGTGTGTGTCATGCTTCGCTGTGTGTTTCCTGCCAACATGACATCATGTGCTGCATATGTCCAGAATGTCCTCGTCCACTTTGTACTTTTCTAATCGTGCTAATGTCTAAATGTGGAGTTAATGGGCGTTTACAGTGTGTGTGTGTGTGTGTGTGTGTGTGTGTGTGTTATCTGGAGTGTGTATCTTGGGGTGTGTAGCAGTCTCTGATTGGACCAACAGCTAAATGTGTATTAAATATCTTCTCACAAATTCAATTAACTTTACCTTGCCTCTGGACAACTTTACAGCCATTATACTCTGCTATAAATAGACCGGACATGGGGACCTTGGTTTTATGTGTGTGTGTGTGTGTGTGTGTGTGTGTGTGCGTGTGCGTGTGTGTGTGTGTGTGTGCGTACTATTGAGTTTTACTCTTTTGTTGTTTGGATATTTTACTGTTATCAAGAGTTGCAGTTCTCAAGCTAAATCTTATGCTTTCATCTTTAATTAAATAACAATTTATATATTTAATTATGCTTTAATCATGAGTCCAATAATAAAATGTTAATAAAATATTTCATTTTTTAAAGCCTTATGGAATAAACTAACGACTATTTAAAAAAAATCATAATTCTGCTTGATATTGGACTAAAATAAAAATATATTTCCGCCCTTTTGCAGCATGTTCCAACTATTATTTGTCATTAGAGATGCAAATAATGATTATTCTGTTGATTAATCTATTGATTATTGGAATCAATTGGTTATTTGGTTCATAAAATGGTGTAAAGTGTTTCCCAAATCAGATTCAAGCAGCTGGAACCAGAGAATTTGGACGTTTTCTTCTTAAAAATGATTAAAATCTATTAATAAATGATTAAATAGTCGTTAGTTGCAGCCTTAGTGATTAATAATAGTAATAATAAAATGCATTACTGCTATATTGAGTGTAATTATCAGGGATTTTTTGTGACTTTAGTGAAAGTATGAAAAGTCAAAAGTTAAAAGGACAGAATTTAATGATAAATAACCTTTTTTGAAGAAAATAAGATTAAATTTGCCAAAATCAAGAAATTGAATTTTTATTTAAATTTAATTACTATTGTTATATTACTATTATAGAAGAATAAACCAGGAAATAATCAGAGAATTTAGACATTTTCTTCTTAAAAAATAACTTAAATTCATTAATTGAGGTGAAAAATGTCAATTTTGTTGGCAATTAATCAATTAATGGACTAATCGTTGCAGCTCTAATGTTCTATGAATATTTCTCCATCGTTTTAAAACTCACTTTAATCCAGAGAGAAATGCAGATTATTTTTTATTCAGAAACATTGTGAAGTTGTGATGTCACACCTATACACTCCCAATTCATAACCAATCAGGAGGAGGAGCTTGTTTCTATTAATGAATAAAACACAAAAACAACTATTTTTATTACTTAAAACCACAAATATAAGTTGTTAAACCTTTAAATACTACTACTTCTACTTAAAATACTAATTAACTTCATTAAAAATGACTTAAATTGATCATAAAAACAGTTTCTGAGGGAAAAGTTTTTTAAATCTACACGTGGATATTTTCACATTTTCTGTTTTCCTGGTGTGACGGCACCGTGGTTAATGTGCGGTTTGGTTTAGGCGCAAAAAACAGTGGGTTTCTGTCAGAAAAAGCTCATGGTTTGGGTTAAACGCGACGGGACAAACGTCTCCTACGACTTTTCCAGCGAAACAAAGCAGTGATGCATCGTCTCAGCCTGAGAAACACGGATCCGTGGTTTTTCAGAAACATAAACTGTTATTATTTTCCTCTGGAGACTGGGCTGAACCTTCACTTTAACCAGAGAAACGTCCTGTAACAAAGGTTCAAGTGTTGAATTTCCACCGTTAAAACCTGTGTTTATGCAGCTCCGAGGGGTTAAAGAGTGAATATTAGGATCTGATAAGGTGTCACGCTTCCCTTTTCTTAAACTTAACTACTTTCCAAACTGGTTTTAATGGAAGCGGCTGCAGCCGCGGCGACAGGAAATTAGAAAAGTTTAATGAATTCAAAGAGAGAGCGAGAAAAAAAAAAAAGGAGCCGAGTTTAAAACGTAAAGCTAAGAAAAACAAGGAAAAAGCAGCGGGTTTCAACAGATAGAGCCAGACCACACTTTGTCAACGGCGTCAAAGTTGGCGGCCAAAACCCACGGCGTCCGTCGCTATAGGCCGGCGTCGCCGTGGTAACGGCAGCAGCGTCATCATAGAAACCACAGGATGATGTCATCTGAGGATGCTGTAGACCAGCCTGGTACTCACAATACACTGATGAGTGTGTGTGTGTGTGTGTGTGAGACACAAAAACACCAGAATGTAGAATAAACTGTATTTTTAACCAGTTTCCAGTCAAATCTGAACCGATTTAAAGTTTTTGTCTCTGAAAAACACAGTTAATTTGATCAGATTCACTTCAGATTCCATGAATTTACATAAAATTCTCTGTGTTTTATTTAACTTTTATAAACTAGACCAGAATAATCCAGAAATTATGTTTTTCTAGAACTTGAATGAGACATAAAGGCCATAAATAACTAATAGTAGTTTAAAACTTCACAATAAATTAATAATAAATAATAATCTAACACAACAAGACGTGATAATATCTGTATTATTACAGTTTTTATGAAGAGTCGAATGTTAAACAGCAGCTTCCTGTCACTTTTATCCTGCTCATACACCAGTTTTACTTTATTTCAAGTTAATCTGCTTCATATCTAAATTCTAATGACTGAATTCTGACTAAACAACTAATTTATTATTCGTTTTAGTCTTAATAGATGATCAAATTAGTGTTTAGGTGCATTCTCTAGTAACTAATAATAATAATAGGTGGAACACGCTGCAATAAAATTAAAATTAGACAAATATCAAGCAGAATTTTTCTTGGTTTTGGTGAAAATATGAAATAAAAAAGTCAAATTATTTAATAAATTAATCAACTAATCGATGCAGTTCTATGATTATATGGTAATTTATATTCTATGGACCAGATTTGCTGCTCAGTAAACTCAGCTGAAAATCATAAAATTATAATTATTATATATAATTATTAATTCTCCATTAGAGCTGCAATGATTAGTTGATTAATCAATAAGTTGAATTTGTAATTTTCTTAAAAAAAATGACTCAAAATGATTATCACAGAATGTATTTTACACCAATTTATAATAAACAACTAATTTATTATTTGTTTCAGTATTAATAGACTAGTAAATTAGTGGTTAAAATTAAAATTTGACCAATATCCAGCTGAATTTTTCTTGGTTTTGGTGATAAAAAGTCAAATTATCTAATAAATGAATCGACTAATCGTTGCAGTTCTGTGATAATTATTACTCTACTGATGAAACTCAGCTGTTAATGACCGTCCGTCCTGTTTCCTGTTATAAAATAGACGGGGACTGACCGTCGCAGGTGAAGTCGGGCGTGGCTACGTCCTGGATGGGAATCTCCTTCAGGAACGCTGGTTTCTGGCAGCGAGGATTCCCGCTGACCACCCGGGTCTTCTTCAGCCACTGACCCAGCCAGGCCAGGTGGCAGTCACACACGTAGGGGTTGGACAGCAGGTTGCTATGGAAACGACAGGTAAAAAAACACAAGAAAGTCGTCTAAAACGTCTGTAATTACAGAACATTAAGTCTCCAGTATAGAGTTTACAGGGAAAATTATGCAAATCTTTTGCTGATTTTCGCCCTCATAAATAAAATATGGCCGCCGCAGATTCCCCACACGTCCTCCATGAATAAAAAGGCTGAATCAAAGCTGACAGAAGGACATGAGGGAGAGATTTTTAGCCGCTTATACAAGAAGCCGCTTACAATTCTTTTAAATTAAATTCCTATGCTGCAAACTCACAGGAACCTGAACCACACAGGTTCAAATGTTGTTTTTTTTGGTATAAACCTGAATAAATTTAGACGGAAGACAAAGAGGTGGAGAGAGAAAAGGTTCGTTTTATTTAGTTTGTGAAGTAAATGAGATAAAAAGAGAGAAATGGTTGAAAAGAAGGAAAGAAACAACAGATTTCTGTTTATTTTTGATCATTTCTTTTCACATTTTGCTGCTCATGTCATATTAATGATTCTTCTTTTTCTCTTTTCCAGCAGAAAAACTCTAAAAAGTAACTCAGAAGATCTGTTAACACACACGAAGAAAGCTGCAATATAAAATCTGTTTTTACAGTTAGGTGTGAAATAGGGGGCTTTTATTTTGAAGGGCAATTTATGAGGTCACATGACCAGGATATCCTGTTTAAAAAGACACAATTTCATGATAAAACGTCAATTTAATTGACCAAAATCTAAGCACAAAAAGGAAAAATATATATATATTTTTTAAAATTACTGTTACTTAAAAAGTTGCATGCATTGTTAATTGTAATTAACTAGAAAATCTAATTAAACTACTTTAAAATAATATGGTAAAGTCAGTTGATACCAAATTAAAAACTTGTCAGCAGAACTTTTATTTCTTTTATTTCATCCAATGTAATATTGTTTGTTCAATGCAATTTCAAATTAAGTTGTAATAACTCAAAAACACCAATGGAAACTGTTGAGTTGATTTATTTATGTTAAATCTAATCATTTCTTTTTAGAGTGACAGTGAGACGTAACTTTAAATAAAAGTATGAAATATTGGATTTTACAACTTTATCCAGTTATGTGATTAAAGGAAAAATGATCTTTTTATCTCGTTATTGGCAAATATGACCAGAGATGCTGTAAAAAGTTATGCATTATCATCCTTTTTCTGATCTATGTTAGAAGATTAATGCAATTTATTTTGCAATGTAAAATAAAACCCAAAAAAAGATAAATATATTGATTAATGTATGAAATTGTGGACTTCTGCAGGCAAAGAGCTCATTTCTGAAGTCTTAAACACAAGGACATGCAGGATATTTACAAAAAAGAGAAGTTTACTCAGATTTTTAGCAGGATAATAGAACATTAGAAACTCTTTCAGCCTGAATGTTGCTGTTTTTTTGTTTTTCTGCTACTTTAATGGTGTTTATTTGTTCATTTCCTTGTAATGATTTGACCTCACAACAACCAGGCCTGAGCTAAATCTCTTCCTTCCTGTTCAACGTGTTAATCTTTTAATTAAATGGACAAATTCTCCTGAGAAAAACGCTAAAATGCAGCCAGATATGAGATGTAGGAGGAAAATAAAAAGAAAACAGAAGACGTGTTGAAGAGGCTGTAAATAAAAAAAACTGTTCTTTATTCTCTCATGGCCCCAAACTGAAGGAAAAATAACATCTGTCTGTTTGTTTAGCACCAATCACCTGCAGCAAAATGGAGTTTATCACAATTAAGATAAGATTTCTGCAAGTTTGTGCTTCAATGCATCAATGCATCAATGCATCAATGCATCAATACATCAATGTATCAATGCATCAATACATCAATGCATCAATGCATCAATGCATCGAAGCATCGATGCATCAATGCATCAATGCTTTGATGTATTGATGCATCAATGCATCAATGCATCAATACATCAATGCATCAATGCATCAATGCATCGAAGCATCGAAGCATCGATGCATCAATGCATCAATGCTTTGATGCATCAATGCATCAATGCATCAATGCATCAATGCATCAATACATCAATGCATCAATGCATCAATGCATCGATGCATTGAAGCATCGATGCATCAATGCATCGAAGCATTGATGCATTGATGCATCGAAGCATCGATGCATCAAAGCATTGATGCATTGATGCATTGATGCATCGGTGTCAGTTTGTCATTTTTGCAGCAATCTGGTGCGATTTGAGAGAAAATCAAGAAGCTATAGACTCAATAATCACTATTAATGTATAATATCAACTATATTTAACTTTAAAAGACCTGATTATAACTACTAAAACAACAGAATCTAGAACTAAAACAACAGAAACTTTAACTAAAACAGCAGAATCTAGAAAACAGCAGAATCTAATTAAAGCAGCAGAATCTAGAATTAAAGCAACAGAATCTAGAACTAAAACATCAGAATCTAGAACTAATACATCAGGATCTAGTACTAAAACATCAGAATCTAGAACTAAAACATCAGAATCTAGAATTAAAACAGCAGAATCTAGAATTAAAGCAGTAGAATCTGGAAATAAAACAGGAGAATCTAGAACTAAAACATCAGAATCTAGAACTAAAACATCAGGATCTAGAATTAAAACAGCAGAATCTAGAATTAAAGCAGTAGAATCTGGAAATAAAACAGGAGAATCTAGAACTAAAACATCAGAATCTAGAACTAAAACATCAGAATCTAGAACTAAAACATCAGAATCTAGTACTAAAACATCAGATTCTAGAACTAAAACAGCATAATCTAGAATTAAAACAGCAGATTCTAGAACTAAAACAGCAGAATCTAGAATTAAAGCAGCAGAATCTAGAATTAAAGCAGCAGAATCTAGAATTAAAGCAGCAGAATCTAGAATTAAAGCAGCAGAATCTAGAATTAAAGCAGCAGAATCTAGAACAGAATGAAGAGACATTGTTTTTAGTGTCATATGTCTCTCTATGGGAAAAAAAAATCCAGCTGTAATATTTTATTGAGCTGATAACAATCTACTTTTCATAACCTTCACATATGGGCGCATACAAGACACACACACACACACACACACACACACACACACACACACACACACACACACACACACACACACACACACACACCTGTCCTGACTCCTTAACTCCAGTGTCTCCTGTATGACAGTAACATCATGTGACAGGTTAATATTCATCATCACTTTACTCTGCAGCAGATATCACTGATCTGCTGCCTCATAAACAACAACAACAACAACATAAACAACAACAACATAAACACAGAAAACCTGCCAACTGATATCATTGATACAGATATATAAATTAAAATAGTTGTATATAGTAATAGTAATAGTATATAAATAGTGTATGTGTGTGTGCACTTGTGTACGTATGTATGTGTTTGTCCGTCTGTGTATGTGTGTGTGTGTGTGTGTGTGTATAAGTGTGTGTATGTGTGTGTGTGTATGCATGTGTGCGTATGTCTGTGTGTATATATATATGTGTGTGCACGTGTGTGTTTGTGTATGAGTGTGTGCATGTGTGTGTGTGTGTATATACGTGTGTGTGTGAGTGTGTGTATGTGTGTGTGTGTATATACGTGTGTGTGTGTGTATGTGTGTGTGTATGCGCGTGTATGTGTGTATGAGTGTGTGTATGTGTGTGTATGCGTGTGTGTGTTTGTGTGTATATTTGTGTGTATATATTGTATATATATGTGTGTGTGTGTGTTTGTGTATGAGTGTGTGTGTGTGTGTGTGTACGAGTGTGTGCAAATGTGTGTGTATATGCGTGTGTGTATGAGTGTGTGTATGTGTGTGTAAGCATGTGTGTGTGTTTGTGTGTATATATGTGTGTGTGTGTGTGTCTGTGTGTATATATATGTGTGTGTGTGTGTGTGTGTGTGTGTGTCTGTGTGTATATATGTGTGTGTGTGTGTCTGTGTGTATATATGTGTGTGTGTGTGTTTGTGTTTGTGCTGATTCTACACTATATTCAGCTTTGATAAGAAACGTCCTGGGATCCAGACCAATCTACTTTATAATGACGAAGAGCAACATATGAGCCAGTCCAGAGAGTGTGTGTGTTAACGTGCCTGAGTGTGTGTGTGTGTGTGTGTTAACTCCCCCAGCAGAGTTAGACTCTGAAAAAATTAAAGATAAAGAAGCAGGAGGTTTGACTTAAAGATGAAGATGTGACACATGTTGGGCCATAGCTGGAATACAGGAAGGGATCTATCCTTTTATTTCTGATTTATTATTAGAAATCAATAAAAGCTGTGTTGTTGTGGGACTCACATGGTGGACAGGGAGTGCAGCGTGTTGAAGGCTCCCGGGGCGATGCTGGAGATCCGGTTGTCGTAGAGCGACAGCAGACGGACTGAACTCAGACCAGTGAAGGTGGTGTTATCGATGCAGCTGATCTGGTTGCTGCGAAGCATCCTGGAAACACACAGTTATCATTAATATCTAGAAGGAACAGCTCGTTAACGTTAACGAGCCCTTTCCTGATTGGCTGATTTGACTGGAGGCGACAGCTGCTACTATTATAGTATAATGAATAATAAAACAACAGGTTCAGAAAATCACTTTCCCTGGGTTTTATTTGAAGAGGTAAGAACATATATTTGTGTTTTTTACACTAAAAATCGTGTTTATAGAACAACAAGCTGCAACAAATAGTCAATTAATCAATTAGTTGCCAATTATCATGTTAATTAGCGACTAAATTAATAATTTGAGTCATTTGTCTTCAATAGCTTCCTCTTCTTTTCAAAATAAAGTTTCCCATTTCCTTCCAATACTCAGTTAGAATATAGTTCCACATAGAGCTGCAATAAGTAGTCGATTAATTTATTAGTTGCAAACTATTTTGATAACCAATTAATCGATTTGAGTCACTTTTAAGTAGAAAATGTCCAAATTCTCTGGTTCCAGCTTCTCTTCTCTTTATTCTTCTATAATAATAAACTGATGATCTTTGGGTTGTGGACAAAAAAAGACATTTTAGTTTGAATCTTCAGCTTTTCGATCAATGTTTAACACTCTTTATGATCAACTAATTGATAAATCGTTTCAGTAATGAATAGATTACTGTTGGTTGCTCTGAAACAATATTAAAAAGCTGCTGTTTGCTCCTTTAATCTTTACCTTTGGGAAAACATTTTACTTTTTGTTTCTGATTTTCCAGTTTCTGTCTCTGTGGCTTCAGCTCTAAACTCATTGGCTGCTAAATAGGTCACAAATATCACTTATTTTGTTGTTTATCGCATTTCTTGGGAATTATTTTCTGTTTTTCTGAGGATTAAAACACATTTGGTGCCTGGATTACTGAATATGTCCTTGTTCTCTGTCCCCATTCTGACTCATTGATGTATTTATAATAGTTTTTGACACTAATGGACGCTCCGGATGAAAAAGCAACTTGAGATTCTATAATAAAAAGTGGCTTTACAAATAAAATGTATTAAAGCTGTTAGGCTTTACAGAAATATTCAGTATTAAGTAATAAAAAAGACAATTATTTGCACTTATTGCTTGTGAAATTAAGTACGACAATCTTTATCTTATCTTATCTTAACACTAAGATTAATTTAAGATCATACTATGAATTAAAAGATTTAGCAACTTTCAAAACAAGATAATTCTTACATTTCCAAAATCTAGATGAATAAAGAGGAGGAACTAAGATATAAGAACATGGATAAAAGATAAAACCGGTTAATTCAGACCAGTCCCCGTATGACGACCACGCCAGCGCCTTTTTTTTCTCCTTATAATTTGACATTAGCCTCTGACATGAAGCCATATGGGACCATGCTAACTCAGTTAGTTAGCATTAGCCATCTCTGGCACAGGCTAACCCGGTTAGCAAAGCTATTACTGGTGCACAGAGCCGCTTTAACATAATCCAGAGACCACCGTGATGCCATTAGCGAGTCATTTAGCCGCCGTAAATATATAAACATGATAGCATTAGCTAGTCATTACCCAGCATACACAGGAGTTTTTATGCTATCCTGTAGCGCTAATTGGACGCTAGGCTACAGTTGGAGCCTGAATCAGAGGAATGAGGCTATTCTGTTGTTAGCTTTGTTTTAGAGTGAATTAACAGGCTCCTCGTTTCTCTTCAGACTTAATGAAGTCTGTCATTAGTCAGTGAAATAAGTTGTTTAGAGGTGGTGAACAGCTAACAACTACAACCTTTATAATAAAATAAAGTATAAAACAACAGATTAAAGAAAATCACTTTTCCCAGTTTTATTTAATGTTGTAACAACATACATATACTTCTTAGTGTAGTTTTATATCTCCTCTATGCAGCTCTAGATATATTAATATTAATATTGTGATATAACTTTATAGAAGTTTGATTTTAAGCCTCAGTTTATGAATAAACTGTTTATTTCTCTGTGGATTGTAATGATTTTTGAATCATGAGACAGTTTCTATAGAAGTTTAAAGCTGCAAAACTTGACATCTATTGTAAAAATATAATTAATTTGAGTCATTTTATAAGAAGAAAATGTCCAAATTCTGTGGTTCTGGCTTATTTTCTCTGAAAATAATTAATTTTTTGTTTTCTTTTGTCTTCTATGATAGTAAACTGATGATCTTTGGGTTGTAGGGTGTTTTCTGTACAATTAGTCCAATAGTGAGTAAATTGAATAACTTTATTTAAAGTTTTGGTATTTGATTTTAGTCAATTTAAGCTTGTTTTCTTAAATCAAGATTAAGTTGTTTGACTTTTTAAATCATAAAATTATGTCTTTATCATAACATTCTGCTTTTAATCTCATAATCTCACCCAAAACCAATAAAATTCAAGATATTTCTGCTTTATATTCGACTAATTTGACCAAAAACAAGATATTTTCACCCGATTTTACAGAACTGCTTGAAAACGTATTAACTGAAACAAGTAATTCCTGCTTCTGCATTGATTTAAACATTTTATTCATCACCTTTAAAGGGGAAATGATCTAAGCTCCAGTTTATTTATTAGCTCGATTAACCCTTATGTGACCTGATCTAACAAAGTTTAAATAAAACTGACCAACATTAGTGTCTTTTTAAAACTTCCTCTTATAGGAAACCATTTATTAACCTTTAATACGTTGCTGGTTTGATCACTTTTATATTTTAACTTATTTTACAGCCTGCAGTTTAACGATTGTAGTTGCTGTTTTATTTTGTAAGGCACTTTGTTAATAAAGGTGCTGTATAAATAAAGTTTTTACTATCAATAATAATAAAATCTCACTTTCTACGATGCCGGACCTTTAACATGATCTACAACGGTTTGTTTTGTTGAAGTTTTAAAGATTTTGACTCCACTTCTGCATCAAAAGCAGCAGCTTTGTTCATAATAAAGTGATTTTTCTATTTTTTTACATGAATCTGACTGGTTATCATTCATTCAGTGGTGTTACTCACAGGGTTTTGAGGCCGGTGAGGCCTTTAAACATCCGTCCCTGCAGCCCCGTTAGCTTGTTCCCGGTCAGCAGCAGCTCCAGGACTCCACCCGCCCCATCAAACGCACCCTCTCGGATGTCCCTCAGCTTGTTGTTACTCAGGTTGCTGCAGGAAGTGAAATCAGGGTAAAAACACCAGCAACACACAATCAGTGATTTAACTGCAGTAATGGATCACCTCCTTCACCTCTTTACATGTTAAACTCTTTCATCTCCTGTCGTTTGATAGATTTTCTGATAGAAAACAAAGAGGTTTCGCTGTAACTCACATAAAAAACATTAAAGTAAATGAGACAAGTGTCAAACACAAGAGAAAATGATCGTTATCACTCAGCTTCTGTAAAAACAGAAGAATGAGGAGAGAAAAACGACCACGGAGACAATGAGAGGAGGAGAGTTATCACAGATAGAGGAGGAGAGGAGGAGGAGGAGGAGAGTTATCACAGATAGAGGAGGAGAGGAGGAGGAGGTGGAGAGTTATCACAGATAGAGGAGGAGAGGAGGAGGAGGAGGAGGAGGAGAGTTATCACAGATAGAGGAGGAGGAGGAGGAGGAGGAGAGTTATCACAGATAGAGGAGGAGAGGAGGAGGAGAGTTATCACAGATAGAGGAGGAGAGGAGGAGGAGAGTTATCACAGATAGAGGAGGAGAGGAGGAGGAGGAGGAGGAGGAGAGTTATCACAGATAGAGGAGGAGGAGGAGGAGGAGAGTTATCACAGAAAGATAGAGGAGGAGAGGAGGAGGAGGTGGAGGAGACAGGAGAGTTATCACAGATAGAGGAGGAGAGGAGGAGGAGAGGAGGAGGAGGAGAGGAGGAAGAGATTTATCACAGAAAGATAGAGGAGAGGAGGAGGAGGAGAGGAGGAAGAGAGTTATCACAGAAAGATAGAGGAGGAGGAGGAGGAGGAGACAGGAGAGTTATCACAGATAGATAGAGGAGGAGAGGAGGTGGAGGAGACAGGAGCGATGTTACAGATAGAGGAGGAGGAGGAGGAGAGGAGGAAGAGGAGATGATAAGATAATGATAGTTATCACAGCCAGAGGAGAAGGAGGAGAGGAAACAAAAAAAGGAGGCGAGAAAAGAGGAGACAAGGAGGAGAGGAGTAGAGTTATCACAGATAGATAGAGGAGGAGAGGAGGAGGAGGAGGTGGAGAGGAGGAGAGTTATCACAGATAGATAGAGGAAGAGAGGAGGAGGAGAGGAGGAGGAGACAGTAGAGTTATCACAGATAGATAGAGGAGGAGAGGAGGTGGAGGAGGAGGTGGAGGAGACAGGAGCGATGTTACAGATAGAGGAGGAGGAGGAGGAGAGGAGGAAGAGGAGATGATAAGATAATGATAGTTATCACAGCCAGAGGAGAAGGAGGAGAGGAAACAAAAAAAGGAGGCGAGAAAAGAGGAGACAAGGAGGAGAGGAGTAGAGTTATCACAGATAGATAGAGGAGGAGAGGAGGAGGAGGAGGTGGAGAGGAGGAGAGTTATCACAGATAGATAGAGGAGGAGAGGAGGAGGAGAGGAGGAGGAGGATGAGACTTATCACAGATAGATAGAGGAGGAGAGGAGGGGGAGGTGAAGGAGACAGGAGAGTTATCACAGATAGATAGAGGAGGAGAGGAGGTGGAGGAGATGATAAGATAATGATAGTTATCACAGCCAGAGGAGAAGGAGGAGAGGAAACAAAGAAAGGAGGCGAGAAAAGAGGAGACAAGGAGGAGAGGAGAGGAGGAGGAGATAATAAGATGAGGAATTATCACAGATAGGAAGGGGAGGGGAGAAGAGGGGGAGGAGGAGGAGGAGACAATTAAATCATGAGTTATCACAGCTACTAAGGAGAAGAGAGGAGGAGGAGTGAAGAGAAGGAGGAGTAATGAGGAGGAGAAGATGAGACAAGATGATGAGAGTTATCACAGATACTGAGGAGTCTAGAGGAGAAGGAGGTGAGAAAAGGGGAGGAGAGGAGGAGACAAAAGTTGATGATACTTATCAAAGCTACTAAGGAGTCTAGAGGAGAAGGAGGAGGAGGAGATAATGAGAGAAGGAGAGGAGGAGAGGAGGAGAAAGAGAGAGGAGGAAACAGGAGCGATAGGAGAGGAGGAGACGGTAAGATGATGATAGTTATCACAGCTAGAAGGAGGAGAGGAAACAAAGAAAGGAGGTGAGAAAAGAGAAAAAGAGAGGAGACAATAAGATGAGGAGTTATGACAGATAGGAGGGGGGGAGGAGGAGAAGATGAGGAGGAGACAATAAGATGATGATAGTTATCAGAGATACTGAGGAGGAGGGTGGAGGAGGAGAGGAGGTGATAAGAGAAGACACGAGGAGGAGAGGAGGAGACAAGAAAAAGAGAAGAGGAGAAAACAAGAGGAGAAGGAGAAGAGATGAGATAAGGAGAGGAGGACAGGAGATAAAGATAAGATGGAGGGAATTGAGAGAAGGAATATGGAAGAGAAGAGAAGGAAACAAGAGACGAGAGGAAGAGGAGGAAAAGAGGAGGAGGAGAAGAGGAGGAGGAGAAGAGGAGAAGAGGAGAAGAGGAGGAGATGGCAGGAAGTGAGCGGAGTAAAATGGAAATGAGAACTCCAATCTATATCGTCAGTGACACTGTGAGATGGTTCACAATTTCCTCTCCAATAAATCACTGCTGCTCTCTGCTCTGTCTTACTCTATCTCAGAGTGACACACACACACACACACACACACACACACACACACACACACACACACACACACACACACACACACACACACACACACACACACACACACAGTCGGTTGTAGATAAGGACTGACTGTAAATCTGAAGTGAAGGCCCATCTTCTATTTCCATTTAATATTCACTTCCTGTGAATCTCTTTCCCTCCTCCTCCTCCTCCTCTTCCTCTTCCTCCTCCTCCTCTTCCTCCTCCTCCACCTCCTCCTCCACCTCCTCCTACTTCCATTTTCTCCCTTAACTCCCACTTCTTTTTTCATCCCTTCATCCTACATCCTCACATTTATCATCAATATATAAACTTCTATCCTATTACATATTAATAAATCATTTATTTAATATAATATAATAACACAAGGTCGTTTTCAGAACATCACGAGGTCTTAAAGGTGCAGTACGTATTTTATATTGACATCTAATGGTGCGTAGTAGGATTTAATATATATCATCAATATCCACATCATCAATAGTTCAATATAATATCAATAGTTTCACTAAAGGCTGATAAACATCATGTTTCTATTGATAAAGGATCAATTATTGAATCATTTAACAGACAAACCACAACTTTAATATACAGTGGTCACATTCAACCACTCATTTACATATTAAAGTAGGTCATTAAGCATAAAATGCTCCTAAATATTTAAAAAAAATCATCAATATTTATCGATATCAATTAATATGAACACATTTTGTAGGTTTTAAACAAATAAAAAGACATGTTTGGATTATAGACTTTAAATTTATCATTCTTTTGTCAAAAAAACTGCACGGAATCATGATATTTGTAAAAAAGAAATGATTTTTATATATATATTTAAATAAATAGCCCAGCCCTGTTCTTATGAGATGAATAACATCTTCCTCTAACTTCTTCTCTACCTGCATTTCAAAGAAATAATTTGCTGAATAAGTGAATAAATAAATAGAAAGAAATGGCCATGAAGCATCAAAAATTCATTCAAAGTGTTGAATTTAAAGTTAACGTACATCTTCCTCAGGTTTGGCAGCTTCTTAAACATCCCTGCAGCCTCCAAGACGGTGATTTCATTATCATTTAACCTCCTGTAGGAAAAAACAAACCAAAAAGACAGAGATGGAGTTAGAAATTTATTCTAAATGCTCAGAATAAAAGACACAAAAAACTCTAAGATGCTGGAAGTGAGGGAGAATCACATGAAACAAAAAGAAGAGAAGGAGATGAATCTTTTCTCCTCCGTCATCAATACCAACGCTGGTCTAATCCACAGGAAAACACTCTGAGAGATACAGAGCCACACATCTGCTTTATTGAGGCAATTTGTACTTGAAGGCTGCTGCTAAGAGGATGTTCTGTGTGTGTGTGTGTGTGTGTGTGTGTGTGTGTGTGTGTGTGTGTGTGTGTGTGTGTGTGTTAAAGAGGTAGAGGCTGAAACTGAGGAAAAGAAAGTGAAAGTTTAGCTGGAGGGGACGTCTCCTAATGGGAAACAGGGAGGGAGTAAAAAGACGGATCAGCTTCAATAAAATAAAACCAGACTCAGTGTATTTCACGTCTAAAACAGCCTGGAAAAGATTCTACTGTTCTACAGCAGCTTTAATGATTTATATCACATTTATGGTTCAATTTACCTTTTAATCTACAGCCTCAATATCAACTCACGATGACTTTATTATATATAGGTATATATGGTTTTAAGGAGTATATATACTTCCCTATATGGTATATGTATACATATAGGGAAGTATATATAATATTTTTACATTTTATCTCAAATTCTGTTTGATATTGCAGAAAATTACATACATTCCACCTATTATTATTATTATTATTATTATTATAAGTCACTAGGGCTGCACCTAACAAATATTTTCATAGTTGTTGTTGAAATGATTAATAGATAAATTGTTAGAAAAAAATGTAAAATAATAATAAATAAAATAAAAAAAAACATTTATTATAACTTCTAACATTATTTCAGTTTTTCCTTTTTAATAAATCTGCATTTTTTTTATTAACTTGAAATTAACCTAATTAGAAAATAAAAATAAATAAATACAATTATAAAATAAAACATTTATTATAACTTCTAATATTATTTCAGTTTGTCCTGTTAATAAATATGCAAAAACAATTTTGTTGTTTTTCTGTCAATATGGAGTGCTGTGTGTACATTAATGAGGGAAAAAATTAACTTGAATAAATGATTTTAGCATATACGTACATTATTACATAATAATAATTACATAATACATCATTTTAATTAATTAAAATACATACGATTAAATATTAATACAAGGTTAAAAGGTTTTTAAAAAATTATAAAATTTTATATTTTCTTATTCTAGGAGGTGAAATAAACTTTTTTGGTCACATTGTTTGACATTTCATGTAAAAAAAATCACACATTCCATGTCATTTTCGTAAAATAATTGTATAAATGGACTTTTTAAATGATATAAACACAAAATGTACATTTAGATAAACCTGATAAATGTTTTAATGTAATATTTGGCATCTCAATGATGATGAATGTTGCAGCTCTGCAATGTGTGTGTATGTATATGCATGTATGTGTATGTATATGCATGTGTGTATGTATATGCATGTGTGTGTGTGTATATGCATGTGTGTGTATGTATATGCATGTGTGTGTGTGTATGCATGTGTGTGTGTATATGCACGTGTGTGTATGTATATGCATGTGTGTGTATGCATATGCATGTGTGTGTATGTATATGCATGTGTGTTTATGCATATGCATGTGTGTGTATGTATGTGCATGTGTGTGTATGTATATGCATGTGTATGTATATGCATGTGTGTATGTATATGCATGTGTGTGTATGTATATGCATGTGTGTGTATATGCATGTGTGTGTATGTATATGCATGTGTGTGTATGTATATGCATGTGTGTGTGTGTATATGCATGTGTGTGTGTGTATATGCATGTGTGTGTGTGTATATGCATGTGTGTGTATGTATATGCATGTGTGTATGTATATGCATGTGTGTGTGTATATGCATGTGTGTGTATATGCATGTGTGTGTGTATATGCATGTGTGTGTATGTATATGCATGTGTGTGTATGCATATGCATGTGTGTGTGTATATGCATGTGTGTGTATGCATATGCATGTGTGTGTGTATATGCATGTGTGTGTATGTATATGCATGTGTGTGTGTATATGCATGTGTATGTATATGCATGTGTGTGTATGTATATGCATGTGTGTGTGTGTTTATTCTTCCTCATGTATTTAAGAGCCACTAACAGCAGCCTGTGTGTGTCAGCCCTCTCTCTGCTGCGTCCTCTATCCAACCGTGAAGAACAGCCTTTATGTTTTTATATTATTACAGTGGATGGTTGCTATGGGGCAGCATGAAGGAGGTCTGGAGGTCTGGAGGTCTGGAGGTCTGGAGGAGACCAGGTTCACGGACAGAACCAGGACTCTAAACATCTGCAGGAAGCTGACATTATCATAGTCCAATCCTCCATTAAACCACGAAGTCATCAGCCATTCACATCACAGCTGTCTCATTAGCTTTAATGCTATTCTTTATTCTAAATACTCCGCCTGCATTATACACATCTACCCTTCATGTTTCTCCGAGGACGTATTAATATATTATCCTCACACCAACAGGCTCATAGGCCGGTGACTCTGACAGATTCTGGCCTTTTTAGACCTAATTGCGGCTCAGATCCTGGTTATTCCTGCAGCGTCTTATCTGCCGCTTCCATTTCTCAGCAGTAAAATGAATGATCCCGACTGTTCAGTATTCTAGTGTGAGACCCTTCTCCAGACATCATGATGGCTCCTCTGGGACGTGGAGGGAGATGGAAAAGACTGTTGAGAGGTTTTCAGTCTGGGTTCAGCTCAGAGAGGAAAAAAATACAGCAAATACAGCAGCATCACGCTCCTCTGTATGTGTTTAAACTACACACGCAACGATTAATCGATTAATCGATTGGTTTCCAACTGGTACATATATCACCAGCTATGCTGATAATCGATTTGAGAAGAAAACATCCAAATTCTCTGGTTTCAGCTTCTCTTTTCTTCTATGAATTCAAGTCTTAAATAATCCATTAGTAGGCAACTTTTATGATAATCGATTAATTGATTTGAGTCATTTGAGCCAGCTGCAACAATTAATCAATTAGTCAATTAATGGTCTAATTGTTAAGTTGATTCTTTAGTCTCTATAATAGTAAACTGATGATCTTTGGGTTGTGGACAAAAAAGACACTTTAGGTTGGATATTTAGTTTTGGGAAACACTGATCAACATTTTACACCATTTTTTGAACAAAACAACTAATCAGTTAATCGTTTCAATAATCAATAGATTAATCGACTATTTAAATGGTCTTTGGTTCCACCCTTAATGTAGCTCAGTATTTCCCAAAGCTGAATATTCAACCTAAAATGTCTTTTTATGTCCAGACCAACAGTCCACAACCCAACATCAATAATCCAATAAAATAATCCAATTAGAGAATCTGGAACCAGAGAATTTGGACATTTTCTTCTATAAAAATGCCTCAAATCAATTAATAGTCTGTGATTAACATAAAATGTGGAAACTAATTGATTAAAACCGTCACATCAATGATGTGAGGACATGTTTGTCTGGTGAAATCTGGTCTGACTCCACTGTAAAAACCTCCATTGGCGTGTTGGTGCTTATTTATTATAGAATATTAGAGCTACAACAATTAACAATTACAAAAAATTAATTTTAGATTGATTGATTAGTTACCAACTAATTAATGTATTTGAGTCATTTTTAAGTAGAAAATGTCCAAATCCTCTGGTTCCAGCTTCTCTTCTCTGATTATTTCCTGGTTTCTTTAGTCTTTAGAAACACTGATCGACATATTACACCATTTTGTGAACCACACAACCAATCGATAAATCGTTACAATAATCAATATATGAATGGGCTATCATGATATTTGTTAGTAGCTCTAGTCTGTGACGTGTTGGAGGACGTCTGGTGGTATAAAAGCAGCCGACTCACAGGTCCGTGGTGTGTTCAGGGATGTGAGGAGGTAACCGGGTCAGTTTGAGGTTGGAGCAGTCCACCACGGTGCCTTCACAGCGACATTTCTCTGGACAAACGAGGTCCTGGAAACATTCCCCACTCAGACGGCTGCGATAGTCCTCCTGACCTGTAGAGGAGGGACAGGAAGACCGAAAAATAGGAGAGGACAGCCAATTAAAACAAGTCGGAAGGTAGAAAGACAACGAGAGGGAAAGAGATAAATGGGAAAAAAGTCAAACTTCCATTTATTTAGATCCAAATATCAAGCTTCTCCTATATATTATAATGAAGAAGGTGTCGACTAGTGACTAGGTGGTTTATGGTTTCTATAGTGATTTAATTAGTTAACGGTTTAACTAAATCTAACTAAACTATTATATGGATGAATCTATTAATATATATATATATATATATATATATATATATATATATACACATTAAAACTTCTGCATGATATCTGTCTTGATGGCACCCATCAGAAATAATGATGTTAGTTTGATATGTTCATATATTTTTTGGAAAAGTCTATCTTGGTGCTAAAATGGGCCACATGGTTTTAGCTAAAATGGGCCACACAGTGTTAGCTTAAATAGACAAGGTGGTTTTAGCTAAAATGGGCCGCATGTTTTCAGCTATAATGGGCCACATGGTTTTAGCTAAAATGGACAAGGTGGTTTTACCTAAAATGGGCCACATGTTTTCAGCTAAAATGGGCCACATGTTTTTTGTTAAAACGGACCAGGTGGTTTTAGCTAAAATGGGCCACATGGTTTTAGCTAAAATGGGCCACATGGTGTTAGTTAAAACAGACAAGGTGGTTTTAGCTAAAATGGGCCACACAGTGTTAGCTTAAATAGACAAGGTGGTTTTAGCTAAAATGGGCCGCATGTTTTCAGCTATAATGGGCCACATGGTTTTAGCTAAAATGGACAAGGTGGTTTTACCTAAAATGGGCCACATGTTTTCAGCTAAAATGGGCCACATGGTTTTAGCTAAAATGGACAAGGTGGTTTTAGCTAAAATGGGCCACATGTTTTCAGCTAAAATGGGCCACGTGGTTTTTGCTAAAACGGACCAGGTGGTTTTAGCTAAAATGGGCCACATGTTTGCAGCTAAAATGGGCCACATGATTTTTGCTAAAACAGACCAGGTGGTTTTAGCTAAAATGGGCCACATGTTTTTAGCTAAAATGGATGAGGTGGTTTTAGCTAAAATGGGCCACATGTTTTTAGCTAAAATGGGCCACATGATTTTTGCTAAAACAGACCAGGAGGTTTTAGCTAAAATGGGCCACATGTTAACTGTTGTGTGAAATTAGTTCAACTCCAAGTAGTCACGACTTTTGTTGTCGTTGTGTAATTTAGCTTGTTACATATGACTGGGTGCTATCTTTTGTGTAGCGATAGCTTACCTTGTATGCTAGCGTGTGTCAGTGTGTGTGTACAGTACATAACTGATCTGTTCTTGTTTTCATAGCAGCAATATGAATTTGTTTAATGCATTTTAAAAGTTATGTGGTTCTAAACAATTATGTTTTAACATTAAAACTGATTATGTATTAATTTCCCTATAGTTGGCCCATTTTACCTGAAACGGCTCATGCAAAAAATTTGGCACAAAGAATATTTATATATGTATAGGGCATAAATAATTACATTTTATCACATAATTCCAACACAAAATGATCAGAAACAGTCATTATTAATAATAAATATACATGGAAAAAGCATATTCAGTTTTGTGTTTTTCTCTTAAGCGATTTACACAAAAAACACCAGAAATGTCAGAATCCTCCACAGCAGAATCCCCATCTGTCAAAACCGCTTCTTGTTAGACTTTAATTGTTTGAAAAATTCCTACTTTTCATCATAATTTCAGCTGTCGGAGGCTGTAAAACATAATTATTGTGACAAAGGGGCGATCTATTCTAAAATTACCCACATCCTGCAGTGGTGGAGTGGCTGGTGATTCTGCATGACTACCACTGTAAATCTAATTAACCAAAACACATCCCCCCCTCTCTAACCTTGTTTGTTTATCTGTTTTCTGTCAATTTAACCTCCTCTGTTTTTCACCATCGAACCGCTCTGACTCCACGGTTTTTCCCTCTTGTTTCCCTCTTTCTCCTGACACCTGCGTTTCATGGCTTATCTGCTTCATCTGCTTGTCATTGGCGGACTAAAGCCCTCCTGTTGGGAGGTAATATGCAATATACAACCTTCAAATGATATCTATCTGCGGGGAGAAGTGGCTGGTTGTTGGCAGGATGTTTGGGAGCGATGTCTCCGAGCTGCCACAAACGCCGTCGGCTGGCAAATTGACAGGAAGGAAAAGAGCTCGGCAGGGATTAAGCAGTAAAGGAGCCAAGGTGAGGAACAGAGCAGTGGAGGCGTTTTTATATTAAAGGAATAAAGAAACTGGATAATAGTGTTATTTGGTCTGTGCGGAGGCACTGAAGCACCAACACGCCAATGGAGGTTTTTACAGTGGAGTCAGTCCAGATTTCACCAGACAAACATGTCCACACATCATTGATGTGACGGTTTTAATCAATTAGTTTCCACATTTTACATTAATCACAGACTATTAATCGATTTGAGGCATTTTTCTAGAAGAAAATGTCCAAATTTGTTGGTTCCAGCTTCTAAAATCCGATTATTTTCTGGTTTCTTAGTAATTGTACTAGATGATTGATGATGTTTGGGTTGTGGACTGTTGGTCGAGAAAGAAAAAAGACAGTTTAAGTTGAATCTTCAGCTTTAAGAAACATTTTACATCATACAACTAATCGATTAATCGTTTCAATAACTGATAGATGAATCGACTATTTAAATAATCACAGCTTTATTGTCGATCAGTGTTTCTAAAGCTGAAGATTCAAACTAAAATGTCTTATTTTTTGTTCAGACCAACAGTCCACAACCCAAAGATCATCAGTTTACTATTATAGAAGATTAGAAATGCAACAACATCTCATCGTTAAGTTGATTCTCTAGTCTTCTATAATTCTTAGATAATTTTTTTTCTTGATTTTGGTGAAATTCTGAGACATTTTATGGAAAAAATGTAAACAATTTAACCTTCTTTTAAAAAACAAGTTTAAATTGACCAAAATCAAATACAAAAACTTGAAATAAGCACAATTATCTTCAAAAGGAATGAGATAATTCAGGATAATTCTACTTACTATTGGATGTATTTCATTATAACTACATCTATTCAGGAGCTAGAGTCACTACATGGAACACAACAATGTTTTTTCTTTTTTTTATCATTGTCAGCTGCATCCTCTCAAACTCAAACTGGCCGGATAAACAGATATAAATGAATAAATAACAGAATTCACATGTCAATCAAACAATTGAACTGAATCGGGAGCAAATTTGTGTCCGACTGCAGCGTAACAAGCATTTCTCTCAACAAATATGCAAAGAAAACAACAACAACAGGTAAAAAGTAGCAGCGTTTGTCCAGGAAAGTTTGAATAACTGCTGCGGTCGAGTGGTTATGGTGCATGTGGTTGTTTCTAAATCACTTTTCATCGCTAATTAACACACTCGTTACTGGGATCCCATTCACGATAAAGCAAACCAGCGCAAAGCGACCATTAACTCTGCTCCGAGGCACGTGATTGGCTGGGAGAGGCAGGTGGGCGTGTGCGGGGCGGTCCCTGGCGCTTGACGGAACCATGTGATGTCACAATAGGCGGGGCCACATGGTTAGATCAAGCACAAGAGACAGCGGCACGAACCAATCAGAATGCAGGTCCACACAGGAGGAGGAGGAGGAAGGCGGGGCAACAGAGAGCTGCACCAATCAGGGCTCAGGGTCCGAACAGGAGAGGAGGAGGCAACAGACAGCCGCAGGTCCACACAGGAAGTAGGAGGGGGGGGGAGGAGGAGGAAGGGGGCGGAGCCAAAGAACCGCCCGTCAAACAAGATGAGATGCAAGAGAGGAGGCTGCAGAGATAAAGCTGAAGCAGAGAGGACAGAACCAGCTGCAGCAGCATCTGGAAGCTGCTTATAGTAGCTGCATTAGCTTCATGAGCTAATGTTATAGCCCCATTAGCGCCATTAGCTTTATGTGCTAATGTTATAGCTCTATGAGCACCATTAGCTCCACAAGCTAATTTTCAACACTAAAAATGCACCATGCTGGACAAAAATTACATTAATCACCAACTTTTTTTTTTTTTTTTTTTACTCAATTGAGTTTTTCGTAGAAGAAAATGTCCAAATTCTCTGGTTCCAGCTTCTCTTCTCTGATTATTTCCTGGTTTCTTTAGTCTCTATAATAGTAAACTGATGATCATTGAGTTGGGGACTGTTGGTCTGGACATTTACACCATCTTATGTTTTATTCTAGTTTTATTCTAGTCTACAACTCTATATATATATATATATATATATATATATATATATATATATATATATATATATATATATATATATATATATATATATATATATAACAAGATCTTTACCTCAAATCATGTGGCAGCGTATTAAAATGAACAAACAGCTGCCTCCTCCTGTTAATGTTAATTCCTGTATAAGATAATTTTAATTAACACAATTTAAAGGTACAGTATGCATTTTCTGGTGGCATCAAGTGGTGATATTGCAAAAGTATGAAAAGAAATGTTTGGTTTGTCCATTCTGGGCTACTGTAGAAACATGGCAGTGCAACATGGCGGCATTCTGGCTCATTATAAGGTAATAAAAACACAAAAAAATATAATATATATAATATTATATTTCATTTGTGCCATATCTAGATGCCACTGAATCTTACAAACTGTACTTTTAACCTGATAAGTGCGCAGCAGGTGAGTCCAGTAGTTCCACTACTACACTGTAAATCAATGATTTTCTTGTAGCCGCCACTTGAACACAGCTCAGATCTGTAAAAACACGCCGATACTAAAAATGCATTTTCCAGGGAGCCTGAAAAAAAAAAAAAAAAAGGAAAAACAAACCGAAGAGCTGCTGCGGAGAAGCAGCGAGGATGTCGAGTGTATATAGACAAACACACACACCAACACACACACACACACTCGCACAAGTGGGCGATCACAGTCCATAGCCGGTCCCTGCTGCCTCACTATAGCGAATTGGTCTGTGTTGTAATTAGTCAGACCAATGGCTCGTATGAGAGGAAATAACAGTAATACAATACGACCGTGGAGAGGGATAGAGACTTTATGTGGATGCATGTGCGTGTTTGTGTGTTTTATTATATATAACGGATACGGGTTTCTGCTTCCGTGTAAACGTACCTGTGCACCTGAACTTCTTGCCTTTGACCTGGCTGATGCGTTTGTTGGCGAGGCGGCGGGGGTGGCTGCAGCGGGCGCCGCTGGTCTCGATGGGGTTGTCGAACAGGTAGTCGGCCAACCACTTCAAGTGGCAGTCGCACATGAAGGGGTTCTGGGCCAGATGACTGCGAGGGAGAGGGAGAAGTGTAAATACATCACGTTAGGGATATCAAAACTTCAAATAAAACCCTGAAAAGTGTGAACGTTAAACACTGCAGTGATTTAAAGGGACCTGGTTTAGTCGTTTTCACAGTGGCCTGTTTTTATGGTCTAAAAACAGCTCGTTAAGGCTGATTCATGGTCCTGTGGTTATACAGTAGAGCTGCAACTAACGACTGTTTTGATAGTTGATTCATTTATCAATTATTGAAACGATTAATCGTTTAGTTGTTTGGTTCAAATGTCTTTAAGAACGTATTTGTAGGAGAGTGTGGAGCTGGGTGGGAGCTGACACGCTACAGCCCTACACCTATTTTATTTCTGTAAATTAGTGGAAATGATTTAGCTGTTTGGTTAAAGTTTCTGTAACATAATAGTGGGTGGGAGCTGCAGTCCTCCACCTGCCACTCACAGTTTTAACTCATTGATTAGGTGTAATTTTGAGCTTTAATCCAAACCACAGACCATTTTTGTAGCAGGCTGTGAACATGCTTATTTCTATTAATTTGGACGTTTTAACACAAGGATCAATTAGTTACTGCAGCCAGACACGGTGTAAATATCTGACTGGTACTTTATATTAACAAGTTCACTATTTAATATCAGAAGATAGAGCTACATCTAATGACTATCGTTGATTTAATCTATCGATTATTGAAATGATTAAGTGATTAGTTATTTGGTTCAAGTGTCTCTAACAATGTATTTGGAAGAAGGTGTGGAGCTGGGCAGGAGCTGCAGCCTGTCATTCAAAGATTTAACTCATTAATTAAGTGTAATTTTGAGTTTTAATAAAAAACTAAACAAAACATTTTGTGTAGCAGGCTGTGAACATGGTTATTATGTTTATTAATATTATTATTTATGTAAATTTGGACGTTTTAAATGTTTGACTGGTACTTTATATTAAAATATAAGTGCATTTTAGCAGCAGGTAGCAGTTCACTATTGTTAGAACATAGGGCTGCAACTAACTATTGTCGATTTAATCAATCAATTGTTGAAACAATTAATTCATTAGTTGTTTGGTTCATAAAATGGTGGAAAATATCATTCACTGTTTCCCAAAGTTTCCCACATATTATTTTCTATTAGCCTTCATAGATGATGACGTATTTTTTGTGTCAACCTTTCATGTTTTACCACAGATATTTGGTTGTCAGGGCTCTAACACAGAGAAAAACAAACAAATTAGAATAAAAGACAGAAAATTCAGAAAAAACTAAGCACAATCGCCAAAGGAATGAAAAGTTTTCCAGACTAGAGTTGCAACCAACAAATATTTTAATAGTTTGGTTCATACAATGGTGTAAATAATTGATCCCCATTTCCCAAAGTTGAAGATTCAACCTAAAATGTCTTTTTTTTGTCCAGACCAACAGTCCACAACTCAAAGATCATCAGTTTACTATTATAGAATAATAAAGAAACCAGAAATTAATCAGAGAAGAACTAGAAATAAGTATAATTATGGCTTAAAATGGATTGGATTTCTTCTTTAACCATTTTATAAAACAAATATAAGTGAAAATTTCTCTAGAATTCCAAAATATAACATTTTCAGTCATATTACAACCCAAAGATTATGACTTTACTATTATAGAAGAAGAAAGAAACCAGAAAATAAATAAGAATTTGGACATTTTATTCATAAAAATAGTTGGTGATTAATGTTGGGAACTAATCGATTACTAATTGTAGCCCAGTTGTTTAAAAACATGTGCTAAAATGTCTTCTTGGAGCTAATATGCATGCTAAAGTGCTCTCTAGAAGCCGAAAAGCAAGTCAAAGTGCCTTCTTTGGAGACAAAATGCATGCTAAAGTGTCTTCTAAGAGCCAAAACATGTGTTGAAGTGCCCTATAGGAGCTAAGACGTGTGCTAATGTGCCCTTTAGAAGCAATAAAGCATGCTAAAGTTCCTTCTAGGAGATAAAAGCATGCTAATGTTCCGTCTCGAGAGGCAAAACACATTCTAAAGTGCCCTCTAGAAGCCAAAAGTGCTTTTTAAGAGCCAAAATGTGATCTAAAGTGCCCTCTAAGAGCCAAAAGTGCCTTTTTGTCCCTGCCCTTCAGTCTATAGATACTCACAGGGTCTTGATGGATCGTAGTGGGGTGAACAGGCCTTTGCTGATGGTCTGCAGCTTGTTGTCGTACAGCGACAGCAGGTTGAGGTTCTGCAGGTCCTGGAAGGTGTTGACTCTCAAACAGTTGATTTTATTGGCGTTCAGCAGCCTGAAACACAAGAGACCTGTCGTTATTCATCCGTATTCCTGACTTATTCAGCTTTATTGTCACCGTACCAAAGAAAAACACAAGATGAGGCCGTATGCAGATAATAAGACGATTTCTCTCAAGTCATAAATGCATTTTCTGCTGCAAAACCCACAACTTTTTCCCTCCTGTCCTCCTGCTCTCAACATATTTCTCCCTGTCCCACCCTAAAAAAAACAAAAACCTCTCCACACACTTATAATTATATTTTTTCTGGCCGCCTGCAATTTGTGGTTTTATATATTTTCTTCCTTTTCTCCTCGGGAGCAGGAGGAGATATCTGCTGTTGGGTGGGAATGCAATATCTTGTTTTGATAGCAGAGACAGATAGTGAGGGGGTTTTAAAGGAAGAGATAGAATAATTCAGACGGGCTCGGAGGATATAATGGAACGAGAAAGAGACGGGACAGGTGAAAATTTAATTTGGAGTGACACAGATATACGTTTAAGCGAAAAGGGGCTGACGGCCAAAATGGAGGACGGAGACGGGGGGAAGACTGGGAAATGAGAAACGTGATAGAGGGATTAGGTAAATGACAGCAGAGGTCTGCTCCTCCACTTTTCCTCCATCTCTGCGTCGCTTCATACCTGTGCTTCATTAGCTCGTAAAACCAGAGTTGACAGATGTCTGTCGTCTTTACCGACTCATTCTCCATCTTTTAACCTGTTAGAATCCAAACCTCCCTGATACAGCATTGGGTTTTATTCATAAATCACATGATAAAACCTCAACTACAAAAAAACAAACAGATAAAAACAGAGATTAACGTTGTACTCATGAAAGATTTGACCTGGAGTTAACGGGTAAATGGAGAATAATAAAGAGCCAAGGACAGAGCCTTGAGGAACTCCATTAAAAAAAACTAAAATCAATCTAAAACTACACCTCAAAGGCAAAATCATTTGTTAAAATACAAAGCACAGCATCAATATATATCATCAATATCCACATCATCAATACAATAAGAAAATAGATTAATATAATATCACTAGTAGCGACTATTTTAACATTTTATTTAGATATGGCTCCTTTATAATCGTCCTTTTAAACATCTTACAGAATATATTCTTCATCTTCTGGAATGATCCTCAGTGGGATTTATATCATTTTATGGATTTTCTCTTATCTTATTAATCATTGAACTTTGCACTGCAGATAATTTAGCTTAATTCAAGCTGTTTTTTCAGTTCTTTAGCAGTTTGCTCTTGATTTAATTTTAAATTAAGTATTTTTATATGAAGTATTTTCAATATTCTAACTATATTTGCTTTATAACAGCAACATTAATTGATTCTGACTCTTCTTTAGTCACTTCACAAGTTGTAGATTTATTTTGATTCCAGGTTTCAGTACATTAACTCTTGTAGTTGTACAAATATTCCATATTTATTATCATTTACAACAGGAAAACTGAAAACAGGCCTGGGGCTTAAGTGGTTAACACGTCTAATAAAAACTTGCAGTGAGTTCTAAAAGCAATAAAACAGATGTTTGACCATCATCAGCTACTAACAGAATATAATCAGGAACTCAAACCTGACTCAAGATCATCAAAGAGCTCGTTGCCATGAATATGATCAGCAAATAGATTTTTTTCAAAGACGTTATGGGTGGAATTTATTTACAAGAATCTGGAGGCAGCAGGTTTTGGCAGCATAACTCGGTGATTTGGCACCGACGAGTCATATTTACACTGCATTACCTGTGTACTCCAATCACAGCCAAAGATAACATGCTAGGGGCCTTATTGCATCAATAAATGTTAGAAACGCAATAAAATCTCAGTAATAATCACTGTAATACAGTCCCAGCTACAAAAGAATCCCCTTCTTCTTCATGCTTCTGCAGAAAAATCTCCCTAAAATGACCATTAAGGACCAAATTGGTGCACTGTAATAAAAACCCTAATCTCCCTCAGTTCTTTTCTACTTTATAAGCTATTTTTTTTCTTTCTGAAGCAGAGATTGCGGCTGCAGCAGCAGTTCAGGCTCCTGTTACTACGCCGGTACTGTATGTGGCATATGGTCCCAGCGAATGCCGCAGTCCACTGCAGAAACAGCCACCGATCTGGGCCGCGCCGTCGTAAAGTGAAGCGAAGCGAAGAGAATGAGGATGAGTGAATTTATGGACTTGGGTGGATCATTGGGATGCAAGGTGCATATTCTGGGGTGGTGGGTGGGGGAGGGGCGGGGGGGTAGATAAATGAACGGGTGGACGGGCCGAGTGGCGTAATGTGGAGAGAAAAAAAAGGGAAGTGAGACAGATAAGGGAAAAAACATTTAAAAAGAAATGCAGGAAAAAGAACCCGAGAGAGATTTTTAAATTTGCGTAAATTTGATATGACGTCGTTAACATTTAGCAGCCGCTAATTGACGAAGCTTCCCCTCAGATCTCATCATCATACCACAGCTATAAAATCACCCTAACACTAACATATTTGTGAACACATGCATCCGCTGGACTAAGTCGGATCATTTAACACTAGTGACTAGTTTAGATTTCTCTGCTGCTGCATGAGTTTTAATATTCTGTCAAGTTTAATATCAACATGATGTTATTCTCCAATGCAATGTGTGGTAAGAACAAATTATAAATTAGCTTTCACTGGTCTCAACCTTCAGCCTGGTTGTTTTCTTTGCATAGCTACCAGTCGCCTGTTTTTCTTATTTGTGCAACTGCTTCTTCTTCTTCTTCTTCTTCTTTTTTTAAACTGGTGCAGTTTCAGGTAATTAGTTCCCCCTGTGATGTAATGAGGCGTGGATATGTCGCAGAGCAGCATGTGCATGCATGTGCGTGCGTCTGCGTTTATAATAAGCTGCAGCAGGATCGACGCTCGTTAGGACGACTTGAGATGATTAAACCGAAGTTAGCGAGGAAAAACAAAAGAGAAGAAAAGGGTTAACTATTTAAACCCCAGGTTTATTATTCAGAGTTTTTTTTGCTATAAATGATAATAAACATGGGCTATTTCTACAACCTCAAAGGTTATTGTACTTAAACTTGGTATCAAAAGAAATCTACAACGTGTGATGTGACTACAGACGAGTCTGAATCAATTTATATTGCTGTGATAGAGCAAATATAGTTAGAATATTGAAAAAAACAAATCTAAAATTGTGTTTTACTATAGATAAAAATACTCTAAGTCTCAAAAAAAAAAAATTAAGCTAAATTATCTGCAGATTAATAAGTCTGAAATATCTGATGGAGTCCCTCAAGGCTCAGTCCTTGGTTCTTTATTATTCTCCATTCACATGTTTCCTCCAGGTCAAATCAAATCCATTTTTATGCAGATGACTCTCTGTTCTATTTCTCATCAATGACACAACTCATCAGTAGCATCTCTAGCATCTTTGACATCTCCTTCATCCTTTTGATTTGATTATTTTATCAGATTTTATCTGATTATCATAAAGCTCCAGTACGGGCTTCCTGTTTGATATAGAATCACATTTTTTTGTTTTATTTTCAGGATTTCAAAAGGTTTGACCCTTCAGAATCTCCTTGAGCTCATATATGTTCATACACCAGCTCCAAAACTGAGTTTTTACAAAATTTAAGATTTAAAAAAAATGTGAAAATACTTATTAGATCAGCTGAGACTATTGGGATTTTGCAGTTTATTGCTTTTCTACCGTTTGCATATAGTGGATGGTTTTGTATTCTCTGCACTCTCTTGTATTT